>JAWWLV010000053.1:7964421-7977113 GCA_035041135.1 Platyrinchus mystaceus | reverse complement strand
CCCCACACACAATGGGCAGGGGGAAGGGAAAAAGAAATTCTCACTTAGTTTTCATTTGGCTTAAACCATGACACAGGCTTTTCAAAATAATTCGTTAGGAAATGAATGTGCATTGAACAGTGAGTACTCATAGCAAGCAGAGATCATTGCTTCAAAGGGTGATGCTGAATATTGAGGTGAAAAGCTTTGGGTATGAAACAGCATATTCCAGTTTACTGGAAAGGTGTCTCATCCCTGGAAGTGTCCAAGGCCAGGTTGGATGGAGCTCTGAGCAACCTGATATAGTGGAAGGTGTCCCTGCCCATGGCAAGATGAGCATTAAGGTGCCTTCCAAGTCAAACCATTCCAGAATTCTGGGATTTTTTTCCTTTGAAAAGAGTCTGGCACATTAGAGAATTTCACTGGATGAAAATGGGACATTCTCCTCCTCCTGCATGAAGTATTAGTATTCTTAGCAGTGTTCTTCAGAGCATTAATGATTTAATTTTACATGTCAGTGTTGTGGAGGTCTCGGTGACTTACCTGCATTGTGGGCTGGTTTGTTCACATGACTGGAAAAAGCTGTTCAGTTTATCGAGCCAGAGTATCAGTTAATGTACAAAGCACAGTTTAACATCAGTAAGCTCTAAAGCTTGTATAAAAATAGTTATTAGGCTGCACCCATGAGTCAGAGAAGGGCAAAATGCATCCTTTTCTCCCCTCAGCATGACAGATGGAGCCCAGCAAGCCTTGAGAAGAACAATGGAAATTTATTCCAAAACGACGCGCTTTGCCCTCGCCTGCAATGCCTCTGACAAAATCATAGGTAAAGTGCTGCTGGGCCCTGGGTGTCCTTGTCATATGTTCTCCACACTGTTGGCTGACTTCCCAGGCAGTTTCCAGAAATACCTTGGATCTGCTCGCTGCAAGAAGCTGTGGTACTTCTGAAAAATCGAACCACCTGTACATCAGCTGATAAAAGGGTTTGTTTGTGTGGCCAGGGAACCCTCTGAGCAGCTGGTGTTGATGGATAGTGTTGTACATGACTGCAGAAGCAGATTTCTTATCCTTTGGGCTCAATCTCCATCCAACTCTAGTTTAAGGTGTTTGATGGATTGTTTACTGGGTATTGGACCCTTTTGTTGTCTTCAACACAATCTTAAGTTTGCTTATTGGTGAACACATTGTAGACCTTTAGACTTCTCCTGTTAAAATAACATGATAAACATCTACATTCAGAAATCCAGGAGAACAGAGAAAGCTGAGCTTTGTATATATTGGGGAAAACTCAAGTAGCACATTTGGGCTCAAGGGAAGGACCGTAAAAATTGTATGTGCTTAAGGAGATGCCGTATTCTCTTCCGAGCCAACATGTTCTTTTTCTTCAAAAGAAGACAAAGGAATTGATGGAACTGAGAAAGCTTTTTCTGAGATTAAAAGAAATGTTTGGCTGTTTTGGGTTTTTTTTTGAGAAGAGGGGGAAACGCTAATTACACATCCCTGTCCTCAGAACCCATCCAGTCCCGGTGTGCAGTGCTGCGTTACACCAAGCTGACAGATGCACAAATCCTTGCCAGGCTACTCAAAATCGTTGAGAAAGAGGATGTACCATATACAGATGATGGACTAGAAGCCATTATCTTCACAGCCCAAGGAGATATGAGACAGGTAAAAGGAGAAAGGCAATGAAACAAAGGCTTCTGTTTAAAGCAAAAGACCTTTGAATTGTGGCTCTCAGGGATTTCTCTCTGGAGAGGTAAAGCAAAGGGGATGTGACTTGTGGCTCAAGAGTAACTAAACTGTTTGGTTTTTTGAGGTTTTAAAAAATGGATCTGCTCCTTAAAAATGATCTGGTGGGGACTGGATACCAAATTTGTGAGAGGAAACAAAGTCTGCACAAATTTGTGATTTATTCTGTTGCTTAATTGAAAACTGCTTATTAGGCATCATTTACTGACGTGCATCTCATCCTGAGGAGGGGAATGACAAGTGGAGCACTTCAGAAAATAAATGAAGTCTTTTTTTTTTCTTTCACAGGCATTAAACAACTTACAGTCCACACACTCTGGATTTGGCTTTATAAACAGTGAGAATGTCTTTAAGGTCAGTAATAGCTGAAAACAGTGATGCCAGGAGTTTGGCCCTACACCTGTGTGAGATCCTCCATGGGATACAGAAGCCTTTGAAAGTGCTTTCCCAGTTTGCAGACAGCCCAGTGTGTAGCAATGACAGCATGAAGAAGCCTGTCTGCCTTTTGAAAAGGTGTCCCTGATGGCACCTCTGAGACTTGGTGGCTTTGCAGCCGTCTCAAAGCACACCAATCCCAGAACTGCTGGGAAATTTCACACTGATAACTTGGGAATTTATTACTTGGGTGTTCTCATTTTATGGTATCGAGCCTGCTGTGGCAGAATAGCTGAAAAGTCACATTATTTTAAATTGAATCTGTATTATAGAATGTGTCTGATTAAATACTTCACCCGTATAGAAGCTTGGTGAAAATACATTGGTTTAATGCAGAGTCTTCTAGTATTTTAAGGGTAATATTTGTCTTTGATACAGGTATGTGATGAGCCTCATCCCCTGCTTGTGAAAGAAATGATACAGCACTGCATAAATGCAAATATTGATGAAGCCTACAAGGTTGGTTTTCATATGTTGTGTTGGCATAGACAGACACGTTCGCTTTCCAGAATTCTTATTTGTTTTGAAGAATTCACAATGTTGAATGAAGAATTCACAGTGTTGTTTTTTTTAAGATAAGGGCATTAACATGTAGACAAGTTGATGAAGATGAGTTGAGTTTGTGCAGGGCTTTGTTCAGATAAATAAGCCAACAAGCAAAAAAAGGAAGTTGTACTGAAATTACTTGCTAAACATTTGAGGTTAAATCAGCTGATAAATAGTACATGCAGTTCCAGTAGTTACATACAGCTGTTCCAAAAGGGAATATCCTTGACTCACCTGATAAGTTCTGCAGCTGAATGAGGGATTATTCTTGCCTGCACAGATTCTTGCCCACCTGTGGCGTCTTGGATACTCTCCAGAAGATGTTATTGGCAACATCTTCCGTGTGTGTAAAACCTTTCCCATGCCAGAATATCTGAAACTGGAATTTATCAAGGTTAGTACTGACCCAGCTTCTGCAGGACCTTTGGGGCCTCTTTAAGAAGGGATCAGGGAGGAGCCTCAGGGGTTTCTCTATGAGGTTTGCTGTATATTAGCACAAAGAAAGTATTTTTTCACTCATTGCTGCTTTCTTGCCCACTCTGCATCATCAGTTTGTCAGTAAGAATGGTCACTTGGAGTGACAGCTGATTTTACATCTGATCACCCACAGAAGTGCCAGAAGTGATCACTGAGAATTAATAGCAGATGTACTGCTGACTTTATTATTTACATCAAAGCCTCAAGTAACACCTTGAGAACGTTCTTCAAGGGCATACTTGATTCTAGTCCAGTAGATACTAAAATATTATATGAACAGACAGTTGACAGATGGTAAAGTTCATAATGGAAACCTGTCCTCAGATGTGTGCATCTTGCTTCTTAGAAAGGAAGTGGGGAAATACAGGCTTTGACTTCAAAAAAAGGCATTCTAGTTGGTTTGTAGGAGTGGATACATTGTCTGAAGTTCGAGTGAGTCAAAGCTGGTCTCTTAGCAGTGAGGGATATGTTCTGTTTAGTCATTAGTTAAAATTCCACAGGCTGGGGGAGAAAACAGGAGGTTTGACAATGTCTCTATCACCAGGAAATTGGGTACACTCACATGAAGATAACAGAAGGTGTGAACTCCCTTTTACAAATGGCTGGGCTGCTGGCCCGGCTCTGTCAGAAGACTGCAGCCCCTGCAGCCAGTTAGGCCCCTCCCTGAGCCCAGCCCAACTGCCAGGAGGGGAAAACCTGGGGTGTGTCTGTTCCCTGGTTCTGCTAAATCACAGAAAAATCACCAGTTGTATTGTAAAAATGTTCTGTACTTTTTTATTTAGACCAATAAAGCTTTAAAATCGACTTTAACCTGAGAACTTGTCTGGGTCGTGTCACCAAGGTAGATGTGAGGACTGTGACAGCCCAGAGCAATAAGGTCTGTTCAGTGCACTCAGCAAAACTGCATATTTTGGTGGTACTGGGACCTAATAGCAGGAGAAATAAAAATGTAATATCCTGGTAAGGAATTACACTTCAAGCCTGGTCATGAGTGGTCTTATCTCATTCTATTTTGTGCCCTATGTGCACAAAATAGGGCTTTTAATGTAGTTATAATTGAGACACACTTAGCAGGTGCCACTCCTGGGTCCTCTGGGTACGGAAGGTATTTTCACCACACATATAGGAGAAGTATTCCACATTTCTTTATGGTGCCAGCTCTGTATTTTGGATATTCCTTTTGCAATCTTTAAAAAAACTTTACTAAATTATGGGATGCTCTGCATTTGAGTTCCCCTTTCTGTTCTTGCTTGTTGGGTTACACAGTGTCATTTTACTGTAGTTTCAGCCTGCCAAAAAGCTACACCATTATGTTTTCCTCTGTGTTCCATTTTGGAAACACCTTGCCAGTGCAGATGAGCAATAAAGTATGAAAAGCAGAGAGAAAGCAAACAGAAATTAAATTTGACCACCTCCCTGTGCGATGTGTCTCTCCAAGCAGAGCCATGTTAACATAATTAAGCATGTTCTGGTTACAGCAGTCACACAGAACAGGGCAGAGGGACAAGTTGCTGGTGCCTGCACTGCACTTGGCTCATTCTGTTGGTTTCCACCCCAAGTGTTCAGTTCCCCACTGCAGTTGTCTGGGTGCCAAGTGGATTTTCACCGGTGGGCACTGGTCCCTGCAGGGGTTGGGCACACCCTGCCCTTCTCTGACAGCCACAGGGCTCACAAGTTTCTGCAGCAAGAGCTGGTGGCATCATGAGTTGCCCCTCCAGGCTTCCTGCAGCGCCTCTGGCAGAGCCTGCAGATGAACAGCGTGCAGGAGAGCAAGGGAATGGGCAGCTAAAGCACAGGGAATGCAGCAAACAGCTCTGGGAATAATGGATGTAACGCTCAAAGTATATTCTTCCTTCACTAGGTATTTATTAAACTTACCTTTTGGTTCCCAGCCAGTGAATTGTCACTACCAGCACAAACTCTGTTAAATACACAACTAATAGTTTAGTATGAATGGGCTTAGGTTGCTGAGTTCTCTACAGACACAGCATCATAACTTTTGTCCCTACACCTTCAATAAGGTTAATTTTCCTTGGCTGCACATCACAGCCAGCCTTCTCTGCCTTTGCTTTCTCACTAAATGTGCTCATTGCTGACTGGGGAAGGAAGAGGTGTTATGGGGAAGTTTCATAAAACAGCAAACATTGTACTTGGAGGACTCAGGGTTGGTCCCTACCCTGTGGGATGTACGTGCCTGTGGTGTTGGAGCCAGTGGAAGGGTGAGGAACATGGAGGGTCATGGTTCCTGTTCCTGCCTGGTTTCAGTGGGTTTCTCAACCATGTTAAGTAGCTGCATTTCACAGCTCCAGTCTGGAGCAGACACTCCTCTGGGCTAATCCCCTTCAGCTCTGGGGCACATGGGACACTTTTCCTGAGAAGAGGAATAGGATCAGTCCCAGAGGCCACCAACACACTACTCTCCAAAGGGTTTGCTCCCTCTCTGAATGCAGAGCTGATGCTTCCCAGGGCCAGCACCAGCTCCCCAGCTTCATTTGAGAGCCACACCAGCCTTGCCAAAACACTTTTCTAATGCATCTTAAATTGAAAACAGGAAGTGAATTGCTCACTTGGCTGCCCTCCATAATGTGAGGAAAGAGAGAGGTGGGCCCAGGGGAGATGTCATTTCTCCTTGCATAATGTTCAGACAACACAGGATCTGGCAGTTTGGGTTGAGCACCAGAAACCCTTGCACACCTAAGGCCAGTCCTGAAAAGACAGTGTGTCAGTGAACACACTCACACGTATATACTCAGTGCAAAGAAAAAGAACATCAATGAGACTTCCCAGAACTGTCCCTGGATACCTTCCAGTGTAACGAGATGACTGGCTGAGAAATGCTCTAGCAGCTTTTCAAAGCTAAGGATGGATTTACCCCTCACTACAGCTGACTGCTCTGGAAAGCTGTAACAGGGGATTTGCTCAGGCCCCCAGTAAGTGAAGGGAAGATTCTCCATATCCAGCTCCTGCCCTGCTCACTTTGGCTCCACAATTTTCAAACTCAGACCAGGCAAATGTTTTTGGTGTAACCCACCTCCCTGCTTAGTGATGAGCAGTAAATCTTGTACTTTCATATTTTGGCCATGCATTCACCTAACACCTTGGAGGTTTCTGGGAGCTCTCCAGCTGGATCTGTTGCTGTGAGCTGAGGATCTTTCACTGCTGCTAATCTCTTAATCATGAATGGCTCTCTGGGTTGGGAGATGAATCACCAGCGGGTGTAACATCACCACACATGCCCGAGAACGGGCTCACCCCTCCCCTGCAGCGAACACTCCGCAGTCTGCAGCACTTCATGGAAAGTGGGAGCTTCTTTGGGTGCTGAGTTAGTCACCAAGGGTGCACCCAGGGTAACAGTTTCACAGCTCTCTGAGGGCACAGTTTCAGTCACAAAGGCACCTCCTTGTTCCCTTACCTGCCTGTGAGCCTGTGCAGAGCCAGCACAGGCTGTGGCTGTCACTGTGTCTGCTCCAGGCTCACGGGGTCCCTGGTGTCACCCACCTGTGCAGACCTTTTGCAGAGCATTTACCCATCAGGAAACCCGAGGGTGTGAGTACAACCTGGGCTGGGGCGAGCAGAAAACCAGGCTGTAGCTCCCTGCCCGTGTGCATCCCTGAATGCACCAGACTCTCTCTGTTGTAAAAGTCCCGAGGAGACTTCCAGCATTTGTAGGAGCTACAAGTAAAGTTTCTCCTAAGCCAAACTCCAACCCACTCGCTGTTTCAGCTACACCACGGTGGACACCTGTGGTCTTGTCGATTCTGCCAAAAATAGAGCCAAGTCATTTGCAGCAGGAAGCACCTGACATCCCTTCTCCTGCACCAGGGCTCGCTCAGCCTTAGCTCCCCTTCTGTGCTCACTCTTACTGTCCTGAAGAGGTGAGTGTGGACTGTGTTCTTTGCCAAAGCACAGTTTTCTGAACCAGCTTTCAGGAAGGCTTTTCAGGAGCGACATTTTCTCCCCAGAAGATCCTGCACATCACTCCGTGTCACCTCATGTGCTCCCGTTTCCGTGTCACCCAACCACGCAGACAACATCTGCGTCACAGCAAACCACAACAGAATACAATTTTTCTCTGGAAGCTTTTCAATTTTAATAAATAAGTGTTCCAAAAGTGCCAGATCTGTGCATTAGGGCCCAGGAGATGGGGGTTCTGTTTCAGGGCTGATGTTCCCACAGCCCTCCGAGGGACTGGTGCAGTGTCTGAGACTGGTGGCTGTGGATCTGACCCTCTCAGTTGTTGCTGGTTCTTTGTATTGATATAAAACAGATACTGAAACACAAGGAAGCCACAGATTGACACCGTGAATCACAAGCTGTGGATAACGCAGGGATTTAATCCTCTTTAGCTTTTGTGAACAGGTTGGTATCTCATTGAGCTGCAAATACAGAGTTGTAAATACAACCTCTGCCTTGCCAATTCCTCTCTTGTATAGGAAAGCACAGGAACTAAATCAGAACATAATCCCTAAGGCTTAGTACCATCGTGCATGAGTCACCCTGACAAATTAAGTAACTGGCTGCATTACTGCTCAGCAATTTAAGGATGCACTTCATGCTTGACAGTAGAAAACATTGCACAGACTGGCCACCCTCCCTCAGGTGGACCTGCGGGGAAACGAGATGGGATGACGAGGTGGGGCCTGCCCATGGTTGCTGTGGGCAGAGTGCTTTTCTCCAGCTGCAGGTTTGCAGTTGGACTTCTGTGGGCCTTCAAGCAGAGCATTTCTTCCTTTCAGTAACACCCCTTTTATGTGATTGTGGGCACAATTTGGAGAAGAGATTTCACTGAGGGATGGAAATCTCCCCTCTCCCCCCGTGCATGCTCGCTGGGCGTGCTCCTACAGCTCAACAGAGGATTTCTTCAGACTTTATGCAGAACACTTGAAATAAGAGGGGAAAAAAAAACAGTGAGTTCTCTGACTTTTAACCCGTTTTCAGTTTAACTCTGTTGCTTGCTACATTTTCTTTCCAGGGACAAGTAGTGACGTACACTACAAAATGTCTAAGCAAAAGCCCCAGTGGTGCTCCCAAAGGATGGTGCCTGAGCAGAACAAGGGGCACAGAGGTGCCAGGAGCCCATTTCTGAATTCAGCCTCCCTTGGTGGAAAAGTTCTGCTGGCATTTTTTGGTTGGATGTGGGGATTTTACAGCTTTACTCTGCTAGGAAAAGCTACAACAGAGGCATCATTTTAAGGACAATCCCACTGGGTCTTCATGGGTGCTCCGAGAGTAAAATCCTGACAGGGAGAGCAACAGTGGTCCCAGTCTGTCTCCCAGCTGGAGTCCTAGTCCAGTCTGGAGCAGGGTGACCAGCATTAACCAGTGGGTCATTCACTGTCCCTCAGTGTCATGCAACTCCCCTGCAGTTCTCCAAAGGGTTTTACTTTATCTGCCTTGAGTAATTACTCAAGAATTACTAAAGAATTCTTTATCAGCAGCATCAGGTTGGTGCTGATAATGGGGCAGGACATGTGGTCTTAGCACAGCATCAGGGCTTGGCTGAGCCCAGAGCATCCCTTACACTGCTAAGCCTCAGAGCTGCAAAGACCATGAGGGGTTTGAGGGTTCCTGTCCACAGCATGTGGGACATGGATTTGACAAATTTGTCTCCACGGTCACCATTAGTCAGCTTGGCATCAGCCAGAGATGCGGCACAGCACAGGATGGGCTTCTCCTGCTCCCCCACTGCCCACGTGGGCTGCTGGGCACGGGCTCCAACCAAGCTCCCTTTCTCATAAACCCAATCCTCCCACCCCTAAGTAAACACCATAAACCCAATCCTCCCACCCCGACATAAACACGTCAACCATTTGCTCTGTTTTTACCTTTGCTTTGACAGCAGGGCAGGGACAGATGCAGGAGCTGTGTTGATGTAGTCTGGCTCCTCATCTGGGCTCTCTTCCTGCAGGGCTGCAAGAGAGGATGGGAAATGCTGATCAGTGAGTGGGCTGATGTAAAAACATACACAGCACCCCACAAACACTCTGTGTGTCCGGCCAATATTTAGCCTTTGGTGCTGACATATTTTTGTGCCTGGGCTAAGAAACCTCAGATCAGTGTCAAGGTCTCCTTGAAGAGGTTTCAAAGTGGTCACAGCAAATTTGTAAACATGCTGGAAGCAATGAACCTGGACAGCTCTTCAGAGCATAAAGAGATGGACTTAGATTTAATCTAGAGTGTGCAAACAGGATAACAAGAGTCAGTTGGCTTAGGCAGCTCTCACACCAGAGACAGAAAGCTCTCAAATGTGCATGTGTGCACTCACCACTATCTCCCAGGCCAGGTTACCCCCCACGCCTCACAGGAAGCCACACATTAGATTAAACTGTGGTTAAAATGTCAACTTGAGAAACAGGCACCCTCGATGACAGCAGGAGAGTCAGGGGCTGACCCCCTGAGTGTGTGCTGTCCAATTCTTTGTCAGAGGGGATTACACAGCTGTGCTTGCACCAGGGCAACTTCAAATGGAGGAGGATAAAAGACATGAAGAGCAACATTACTCTGTAGCATCCCACAGTCAGGGTTTGGGTACAGCCACCTATATGGTGGCCTTGTGAGTACGAGAAACACCACATCCCATCACAGCAGCATTCAGATACAAGAGTGTGTAGCAACTTGCACACTGTTTATCATGGATAGCTGGGAATAAAATCTCTCAAGACAGGCAATGCATTGCCCTGGCATGGTCTGTGCTGTTTGAGGACACCAGGCACCCTGCCCACGAATCCCATCCCCAAACAGCTGCTGACAACATACCTTCCTCTTGCTGCAGCCTCCATGTGTGTATGGCCTCGCTGTTCTCGTAGTCTGCAGCCTCATCTGTGACTAAGGAGAGTTTGGACAGGATGATGCTGAACAGCAAATGGTCTAAAAATGGCCCTCTGTGAGCCACCCCCGACCGCGCCGAGCACGGGGCTGTTTCCAGCCAGATCTGCTGATGCTGCCTCATCTCTTTCCAGCCCTGGCCACGTGCCTGGATAACTGCAGGCACGGATGGGGATCAGACGGGTCCCTGCTGCTCCTGCCTCCTCCAATCGCTCTGTGCACAGCCAGGCAGGAGCAGGGCAGGGTTCAGCAGTGCACAAAGCGTGTGTTAATTCACTGAAGGAAACCAAACTGACTTCCTATCTTGATTGCAACATCCCGGACTGGTGCTGGAAGCCCTGAAGCAGACACTGTGCTCCAGCACCATCCTCCAGCAGTTTCTTGGGCTGGACATGGTGAGAAACCTGAGCTTGGGGCTAGAGCCACGATCAGCCTGGCTGTAGCAACACTGAAAACCTAGAGAAGATGCAGATCCCAGAGCTCCTGGATTCCTGCAGAAACCCCAAGTCAAAAGAATCAGCTTAGAGGTATCACCACACACATTTTCCTGCAGAAGTGGGAAATGCTCTGTGCCTGCAGCAGCCCCAGCTCCCCGACTCCACTGCACAGATAGGAGAAGCTGAGCCTGAAAAGGACAGGGTTTCCCTCAGCTGAGCAGGTCACCATCCCCCTCTGCACTTCCAGATACCTTTGTGTGACACATGAACTGTGATGGCAACACACCTACCCAGGTCAGAGATGTGAGACACTCCAATGATGACATTTTCATAGGAATAGGAATCTTCCTCTTTCTCTGGTGGAGGGAAGAAAGAGGGGAGACAAGGGACTTAAGGAAGTGCAAGTGACCTGGGAAGATCCCTCAGCACCTGCAGGAGGGGGCTGTTTACCACAATGAAACACACATTAGCTAAAAAGTCATTAGTCCTTGTGATGGCCTGTGCTGAGCCAGGAATAGGGTGTCCCAGCACAGATGAACCAGGGGGTCACTGCCCCACAGGAGCACTGTCACCAGTGCAATGGGGTGGCCCTATTTATAAGACAACAGATGGATGGGACATCCCTCAAGCCCCATGGCTCTACTACACCCTTTAATGAATGTGTCTCCTGGATCTGCTCTTGCTTCAGGCCACACGCAGTGATGCACAGACCTGGGCAAGAACAGTCTCATGAGCTCCCTGGAGCCATGGGACAGCTGGGCTGGAGAAAAACCCACCTGGCTCTCCTGCAGACCTACCCTTGGGTTGAGCGAAGAACGTGGAACGGTTGCTATAATCCAGAGAAATGGGCTCTCTGTGGGAAGAGCAGCACTGTCAGCTCCTCCTGCCCCAGAGCACCCACAGGCTGAGCTATGGGAGCACCAGAACAGCACTGGGACCAGTATGGCTCCACTCAGTCGTGCTGATGGGCAGCCCTGGGTACTTACACATAGGCAGAGTCCTCTTGAAGATAATCCTCTGCAAGAACAAGGGTTTTGTGTCAGCACCCAACACCAGGCCATCAACCCAAACTGCCATCCCTGAGCACAGCCTGACAAACCCCTGGAGCACAGCCATGGCTCGTGTCCCCAGCAGCCACAAAGCCCTGGCATGGCCCCAGAGCCCGTCCACAGCAGAGCCAGGGGGCTGGAGCAGGGGGAGGCGGCCCCGATCCACCCCAGGCCCTGAGAAAACCCCAGCTCACCACTTCTCATGGACACATCCTGCCAGCTGGCAGGGAGAAGGGGAATATGGGAATATCTTCCCTGGCCTGGGAAAGGAGAGCACAGCCCCCCACACCAATAATCCTCTTAGGGCAGGCGCCAGCTCACAGTGCCCCGGGCGGGAGCGGGGGGCTCGGGAGCGTCCGTCCCCCTCCGCTCTGCCCGTTAATCAGATCAGTTGTGCCTTACAAAGCAATCTCTAAATTGACCAAGCAGCAGCTCTGCCAGCTGCAGTGCTGGCTGCCTGTGTGCTCCCTGCTGGCTCCCATCCCCTCGGCAGCCTTCCCTCCCAAACCCCCCCGGATGTGTGGCTGCAGCATTTACCTGTCAGGAAATTCTGGTACCTGGACTCATCCCTGCTCCCTGGGGACAAGAGAGGGGCATGTTACACTTGGGCTCAGGCTGAGCCATGGGAGCAGTTTGACGATGAAGCTCTGCCCTCACCCAGCTCTGAGGTCTGACAGGTTGGACACTCCAGGGCAGCGGTGTTGGGACAGCCAGGGGTGATATTTAAACAGTCTGTCCACATGGATCTAACCAGGACTGGTCAGGCATAGCAGGATGAGCACTGGATTTTAAACTTGTACCCAGGTTAAACCCAGATCGTCCAGCTCAGGGTCCCCAACGTAAGATGGATGTGGATCTGTTGAAGCAAGTCCAGAGGAGGCCATGGAGATGCTCCAAAGGCTGAAGCCTCTCTGCTATGAAGACAGGCTGAGAGAGCTGGGGTTGTGCAGCCTGGAGAAGAAAAGGCTCCAGGGAGACCTCAGAGCCCCTTCCAGGGCCTAAGGGGGCTCCAGGAGAACTGGAGAGGGACTTTGGACAAGGGCCTGCAGGGACAGGACAAGGGGCAGTAGCTTCCCACTGCCAGAGGACAGGGTTAGATGGGATATTGGGAAGAAATCCTTCCCTGTGAGGGTGGGAAGGCCCTGGCACAGGTTGCCCAGAGAAGCTGTGGCTGCCCCATCCCTGGAAGTGTCCA
>JAWWLV010000053.1:7927165-7964321 GCA_035041135.1 Platyrinchus mystaceus | reverse complement strand
GCTGCCCCATCCCTGGAAGTGTCCAAGGCCAGGTTGGATGGGGCTTGGAGCAACCTGGGATAGTGGAAGGTGTCCCTACCCGTGGCAGGGGAGTGGAACAAGATGATTAATTTGGAAGGTCCCTTCCAACCCAAACCATCCTGTGACTGATTGAACCTGGGCCTGTCCCAGGGACACACTCACCATATCCAGCGTGGTGGGAAGCACCGAGCTGCTCGGTGGGTTTCCTGAAAGAGACAAAAGAGACCTAAAATCCCAGGTCTGAGCAAACCCTACCAGGAGTTACAAACCACCAGAGGGACCATCCACAAAAGTGCCCCATGAGGTTATCACAGCACACGCATGGAGCAATGGAAGAGGAAGGAATTTCAGGTCAAATCCCACAATGGGAATAACTAGGCCTGAACACTGCAGCAAAGTTACTGCAACTGTGTGGTTCTTGGGGGGTTTAAGTGACAGGGAGAAGTGGATTTATCACATCAAATTGTTTGTAAGCAAAGAATGGCCATTTCTTTTTCTTGATGTACCTACTATGTACAGCCACAGCTTGTTTCCTTGGGTTTGATTTAATAGCTTGCCAGAAGAATGCAGTGAGACTGAAGAAAGCCCAGAAAAAGTCTAAAGCTACTACTGACCATCAATAAATGAAGCAGCCTGATTGAGTTGAAGATGTCCCCGCTCCTTGGACTAGTTGGCCTTTAAAGGTCCCTTCTAACACAAAGCATTCTTAAAGCACAGCCCAAGCCACACCTATAGGGCTCAGAGCCCGATCCCAAATCATAAATATTAATGTATCTTGGGTGAATTTCATCCCACCTTGGCTCTACAGCTAGATTTTGGTTTGGGTTTGTTGTTTTTTTGTTTTTTTTTTTTTTTACCTACCTTGCTATTGATAAGTTTTCAGGTCCCTTAGTTTTCTCCAGCCTTCGGGTTGCACCTGGCATCAAGAACAAAATGGGTGTTAATTCTTACAGCAGCAGCAGCAGATTTTTCAAAGAGCACAGAGTATCCACCAGTGAGGGTTCCCCAGGCATTTTCCTAATGCATCCCAAAATAACTTCCAAATTGTTCCTTGAATGTTCATAAATGGCCAAAACAGGAAACAACTAGAGGAAAAGCACAGCAAACACTTGCAGGGGGAAGCTACAATCCCAGCTGCTGCCTTGCTGTCTGTTCTCCCCCAAACCTGCTCGATTTGGGGGCCATTCCCTGCTCTTCACACTGCAAATCATGAGCTTTGGTTGGGCTGGGCTGAAGCAAAGACTCATAGGGCGGTTATGAGGCTCCAGCCCAGCAGGGGCACAGGGCAGGGCTCATCTGCAGACAGTGACACTTCACACAGACCCAGCAGCTCGTTGTGATACAGAACTCAAAAGGTCAGTGCCAAACCCAGCCTGGTTTTGGCGGAAGCAGTGAGGGAGGATGATGAATGAGTCACTCCTATCACTTCAGGCTCACCCACACCTTCATTTTCGCAGGGTGCACAGTGTGGTTCGAAGAGCCCCAGTTATTGAGGCATCGCTTTTCAACTTCATCGCTTTAATGAATTACTTTCGATGCAAAGGGAAATTTTTTTCCCTAGAGCTCAGAATTTGCATCCCTAGAAGCTTCTAAGGTGGCTTTGACAATCCAGGTCTCGTCACTTCACTGCCTGGTGTCGAGGTGACTCCTTGAATTTCACTTTCTCCCAGTTCTGTGCGTGCAGGACTCCCACCGCCCGAGGCAGGAGCCCCGTGCAACATTGATACTCACTGGAATGGGATCGAATCACCTCAAACCTCTGCTGGCTTTCGAGCCTGGAAAAAAGAGCAGTACAACCTCAGCTGAATTTTGGGGTTGATGGCAAGGAAAAGAGATGCAAGAGACCTTGCTGTTTAGTGAGTGGAGGAGAGAGCACAAACTCCCTGCTGGGCTTGGTGAAGTGCCAAGGTGCAGGACCAGTATGAGCTGGGAGCAGTATCCCAGACTCCTCACTGACCCTTTAAAGTCAAGATGTGCTTTTGGACCATTGGTAGAGCAGCCAGTATCAGCTAAGGGAAGGACACAGGGATGAGGAAAACAACATTTAGGATAATTCCTAGTTGGACTCTTTATCCACCAGTTAAGGCCAGAAGAGCCTTTTTACCCACAGAAAAATGGCTTCAAACCCCATTGTTTCACCTCCACTGCTGTCCCTGCCCCCTCAGCATCCCATAACATCAACCTGAAAAAAATAACATGTTATCAACAATAAAAATGACACCCGTGCCCAGAAACCTCTTTACTTCTTAGTTAAGAGGAGAGCTGCTGGTTGGAGCACAAGAGGATTCAACATCTCTTCTACTGCAAGTATTAACTCCGATTTTGGGAAGCCTTTCCCCCCCAGTTTCATTGGGGTCACCCCATCCCCAGCCAGGATTCATGGCTCAGGGCTGGCAGGAGGTGGGGTGTCGAGGACCTCACTGCAAACATGTGGAGTCAAAGCACTTTGCTTGCAGAACACCCCAACTAACCCAAACTGGGCCTCTGAAAAGAGCACACAACACCACGAGCCTGAGGTCAAACCACCTAATCCAGATACAACTTACAAGAAGTTGGGGCGATTCAGCAGGAACCTGTGAGGGATGAAGCCTGTGGGGTACAGAAGCTGCACTGGCTGCTCCAACAGTCTGTGATGGATCACACGACAGAAACAAACACCCCGACCCCTCGAGGCCTTTGCAGAGCCCCTTTGCACCTCGTTTGCTCCTGTAACAAAGGTTACAACCCAGCTTTTCTTTTTCTTTGTATAATTTACTGTGGTTTGTCTGTTGCTGAAGGAAATAAGGGTGAGTGTCTGTGTGTACACTGCATTTCCTTCATTTCTGGTGCCGCAGGTCCGTGGTTGCTCTGGAACAGGGTCCCTCCAGCACCAGCCAAGGGCAGGGGCTTCTTTATGAAGTTACCAATCTCTCTATCACATCTCAGGCTACGACAGGTCAGGATAAGGACCTGCCCTTCTCTCCCAGACCTTTTTCCTACTAGTTAATGACTCACTTGCATCACGGTCAGAGCTTCAGTTTCATTCTGGATTATTCTTTTTGAAGGCATCACCCCTTCAGCAGCGCCCTGAGCTGAGGCACATTGCCCTGCATGCCCCATCCTGGCATTATTTTATATAAACCTGGATTTCAGCTTGGGTCTGGCTCTGGCCAGGATCCCACCCCGGGTGAGCTGTCTGAGGGAGAAACACGTTTATGAAAGGCAACTTACTGTCTCCTGTGCTCACTCAGCCGCATCTCCCTCTTGGGAGCTGGAAGACAAGGGAACAAAAAGCTCTTAGAAAGATTTGGGAGTCAGAGATCAGAAAGGCCAATAAAACACATTCATAAAACTTCTCCAACACAACAGGATGGTGGAGGCAGCGAGCAGCAGTTACGATAAGGTTTTGATTAATTTTCTTCAAACCACGTTTAAATGCTGTATCAGACATTTGTATCAGACCCTGCAAAGCAAAGCAGCCAGTCCTGTCCCCAGACCACAGCCTCTCTCCCCCACTAAAACCCACCCAGTGCTCGTAAAGGGGCTCGAACCCCCGCTGGGTGCTCACCCCTCTCTGTATGAATTTATCTCCAGACTGACCCAGGCTCTCTGCAGGATTTGTGCATCCAGAGCTGGTCCTCCTGGATGAGGTGTCCCCAAAGCCGCCACCACCACGATGACCACGGAGAGGGGTCTGCAGCCCACAGTGTTACACCCACGCCAGGGAAGGGGTGCTGCAGTTCTGGGTGGTCCCTCCCCAGCTCTCCGGCCGCAGGCAGAGCCCGTTCCCACTCGGGCTGTCGGGAGCATCCCCGCGAAGGCAAAGCTCCCGAGCTGGCAGGTGGCTGAGCAGAACCAAACCCACCCAGAGGGGATTTTCCAAGAGGAAAGGCCACCCCGGAGCCTGCAGAAAGGACTTACCAGAGAGCTGGCACTTGACGCAGAGGCTGACGGCCGCCCCGAGCAGCATCAGCGCGGCCGCCGCCCCGAGCAGCTCCGGCTGCACCATGGCCCGGCCGCGTCCAGCCTGGAACACAGCGGGGAGGGGAGCCCCGTAAGCCCCGGGGGCGTGAGGGGCTGTGAGACCATCGCTCGGGAAGATTTACCCCCAAACCTGCTGTTTGCCCTCACACCCCCACGGAGCCCGCGGGGTGCTGAGGATGCACAAGAGACTTCCAGAGGCAACGCCCCTTCCCCGCGCGGCTCCGGTTCGCTCATCCCCGATCCCCAAACCCACACACGTTGCCAGCAGACACTAATTTTTTAGTATCTAGAAGAGAGGGCAAAGAGGGAGGCGCTTGGCAATATTCAAAGTGCCAAGGCCTTTGCACAATGTGCTCTGGCTGTTTCCTGCAGCTCAGAGTGACTTCCAGCGTTAAATTCCCAACGTTTTTTTCTGTGCTGAGCTGGCTCAGCCGCCGGCTCTTCCCCTGCTTTCCATGACAGGCTCTTCCACAGACAGCAGCTAACATTTTGTAATAATCAGCATGACTTGGCTTCAGCTTCTTCCTTTAAAATACAAAACATCCTATAAATATCACAGCAAACAGCCTGCTGGCACTGAGATGGATCGTTTAGCCCATTCCTATTCCCCAGGGCCAGATTTTCTTTAGTCACAGATTATTTTAATTTATTTTTGTTTTTAATAAACTTCTTTATTCCCTAGGGATGGAGATGCTTCAACTTGCCAAAGGTCAGTACGTCATCATTCCTGGCAGGAAGTTTTCCTACTGCCTACCTTCAACCTCCCTTATTACAGCTTAAGCCTGGATTGTATTGGTACAGCCACTGTGCATGGGGGAGGAAAGATAACCACTAATAATTAAAATGATTCAAAATAATTAAACAAATGGCATTAACAGACAGTAGAAAGCAGCAGCTTGATTCTGCCCTGCTCAGAACCTTCTGCCTCTGCTTGTGTAAAGTGAAATAAATAACATTTCTCCACTCAAAACATCCTGTTCACATGGAAGAAAACCCCAAGCCTCCTGTGGCAGCTGAGCCTGTGGGTCCTCACCAAAATCCTCCCATCACTGCTGGGTGCTTGGCAAGGCAGCTGAGCGTGTTGGTGGGAGATTTGTGGTCCACTTTGGCATTGCAGTCCCAGTCCTATGTCAGGGTCCTAATTACCAGAGCACGGTGTAAGTAATTGTGGTGTAAATCAGTGTGAGGCAGGAGAAGGAGAGGGAAGAAAGTCCCCTATTTCTGCTCCAGACAGACCCTTGAGGAAAGCAGGAAGCAATGGCCAAAGGGGTTTGCTGTCAGCATCCTCTCAGTGATTCCCAAACATAGCCTGGCTGCCCAAAAGTGACCTCAACTCGGCTTTGAGATCATTCTCCCTGCCTGGGAGCAAACTGGGTTTATTCCTACTCCCCCCAAGGTTGCCTGAGCCCCCAGGACACCCCCAGCTCCCAGCACTCGCTCCACCATGGCTTTGCTCTTTACAGACCCCCGGGGGCCTCTCCCTGCACAGTTTCTTGCAGCACTTTCAGCAGCAGATGGGACGAGTTGTTCTAAATTAACAATGTGCCCAGACCCCCACAGACCCCCTGGAGGTGCAGGACCAGCACCCTCAGCCACAGCAGGGACATCAGGGACAGAGCTTGGTCAAAACCATGTGGTTTCTCACATCAGTTTACCTTGGCTCAGAATCTCCCATGGAAATCATGAGCTATGGATCATCTCTGAAGCATCTGCAAAAAGCAGCTGAGGGAAGTTGACCCCATGCTGGTGACCAACATACAAAGGGCTGCAACACTTCTGCTTTGTTTGTGGGGGTTTTGGCTTTTTTTTCCCCCTTTTTTGCTTTAAAGCGAAGGCCAGGCAGGGCTGAAGGCCCTTGGCAACACTGACATAGTTTGTCCCATTGTATGACAGGCCACCATCTCCCTTCTAAAGCCAGTTTTCTTTCTTCTGCAGGCAGTGAGGCAGCAACCCCCTGCTGTTCCCGAGCCCCCCAACTCACCAGGAACACCAAAGGTGGTTATTTGAGGGTTTGCCAAGCAGGGCACGGTGTGTCCCACCCCATCACAGCATCTCCCCCAGAGAAAGCTCCCAAGCCACACACACACAGTGAGCCCAGAGGTCATTTGTACTCCCCAAAACACCCAGGTCCATGGAAATCCTTTCTTTTGGAACAAGCCCTGCTCTGGTAAGGAGCTGACAGAAGGAGGTGATGAGCAGATTTATGACAAGCAGAAGGCTGGAAGCACTTACTCACGGCTGGCAGGATATAAATAAAATATTTGGAAGGCTGAACGTGCTTCCCTGCACTCTGCCGTGGGGAGAGGGAGAATAAATAGACTCCAGCCACTGAGGTCTCCACACAGAAGGACACGTGGAGTTCATGGCTGGCCAGCCTTGCTTTTGAGATGCTAAATCCAAACCCAGGGAGAAAAGAGGTTCCCATGTAGTTTAGGAGTGACAGTTGGGTAGTGCCGCAATGCCCTGTGCTGTTCAAACACTTCCCTCTTCTCCCTTGGCCTGTTCTTTCCCCTTTTGTGCCTGCAGGAGTTTCTCCTGCACAAGTGGGGCCACGCTCCCAGCAGTGAGCACAGCCTGACCACCACAGCCCCATTAATCCCCTGGGAGCAGCTGCTCCAGACAACAATTCCCAGGAGAGCAACACAGTGGACTCTGGATCCAGCTGTGGCCTCCATGACACCTCTCCTCGGAGGGGGAAGCCTTCCTACACAGGGGCTTCTCCTTCTGTGGCCTCAGATATTTTTAGCAGTAAAGAAGACAGGCTTTTTTTTTTTTTTTTTTTTTTTTTAAAGAAAATGGGAAGCATTAATGAATTTGCAAAAGCTCATTCTCTCTGTGCCAGGTCTTGTCAGCCTGGCTGCTGCTGCTGTGGAAGGTCTCTAGTCCTAAATAACCCAGTAATAGGGCTCATTATGAAGAGCCAAGGGAAGGAGAGGTGGTTTTATCCAGGAAGATCAAAAGGCCTTTTAAGTCCACTAAAGAGGAGAGTGTAAAGTCCACTTGTGTCCAAGAGTGACACAGCAAAGTGAGAGAAGCTGCTGGAACTGAAATAAGACAATTCTAGCTTATAAAATGAGTGGGGATGAACTGGATATGCAAGGGCTAGAAATGAAATTCCTAATGGACGGAAGGTCTGTGAGAACATTCTGACACCGGCAGAATAGGCACAAAACTCACCAAAAAAAAACCCCAAAAAACCTGCAAGAGCACTTAAAATAAACTTAAACTTTTTGCTGAGAAACCAGGAGAGCGAGGAATGTGTTGATGTGGCCTCAGCAATGTCTGATTTTCCACTGGATAATTTCTCACGAAGACATTTTAGCCCTGTGCAGGGATCAAGTTCACACTGCAAGATAAAAGACCCAAGCTGCAGGTTTATGTAATGAATTTAACCTATTTATCAAAAGAAATGCCCAAAAGGCAAATATAAACCAGTCACCTTCCCTCCCCTCCAGAAAGTTTTGAGGTTTGCACCAGTTTGCAGTAAATTAATTCTAATTCAGGCTGGTGGGATGAGTCACTGGTATGAAATATAAAGTGGAGAGTGTATTTAAAGCCTGGCCATATGAAATTCAGCACACTGACTTGTTGAACAGATGCAATATTCAGCTTGACTCAATGTCTCCAACATGTCTAAGAAAAGAAACTCCACTTTCTGTTTGCCTGTGTGGCACAGATTGCCACAGAGAGTCCCATCAATTCAGAAATTAAAGTCTCAGACCAAGGAAGCTCCTGTGGCTGGAACCACTTCAGTGACCAGCGCTGAGCCTCCAGGAAAGCTCCTTTCCAGAGGTCTGCACATCCCATTTCCTACCAGATTTATGCCAGCATGAGGTTTCTTAGGAAAGCTGCTGCCATAAAGTCTGTTTTTTCACAGCTATTCAGGCAGATCAGGGTTTGTCTTATGCCAGGGGAATAGTAGATGCATTTCAGCAGAATACAGGGCAAGAGGGGGAAATTGGAATCGATAAACCAACTTTCACAGGGATTATCGCTTTGGAAAATGTGTTAAAAAAACCTGTCAGGTGGAAAATAGAGTGCAAACCCCATACCACAACACACATGCCAGCACAAGGAGGCAATTCACAGGAATATCTTATATTTTCAACTTCCCCATGTCCCAGGCAGCATCAAAGCCACACGACATCCCCTGTGAGCCCCGGGGACGCCACGTTAGCAATACAGGCAACCCCCATGTGTGTAACTACCCATTCCAGAGCCATGAGAGTGAGCCAATTTCACACAAGATCATCCCAAAATTATCCTCCTCTGCTCAAGTAGCTGCCTCATGGCTCATATTACACTGAACATTGATCACAAGAGAAAACTGACGCAAAGACAAAACTCCTTCCATCTAGGATTAGGACCTTCAAGCACTCACATGCAGTAAAATAAATGCTCATATCCATGATGTCAGTCAGCCCTGAAACCGATGGAAAACCTGGGAAGTGTCGTTTGAATCAGCCTATCTCATAGGGTTGGGCTGTTGGAGGGGGAGCAGCAGTCCCAGGAGCAGGAGCCAAGAGCAGAACCGAGCAGATTTGGGACGAGAGGAGCTCAGCACAGACTGAATCTCCCAGAATATTTTAGCAGATGTGAATGCAGAAATAATGTAATTAAAAACCTGCCACGCTGCCACCAGCAGATGGAGAGGGAGATGTAAAGAACAGCACTGGAATCCCGGCTGTATGGGACAGACTCATCTCGGGTCCCGAGGATTTTAAATGCTGCTAAGAAGAGAGAGTTGGTAATTTCCTACCTTGGAGCCTCTCAGCGAGGGGAGGAACACCCAGGACGTCGCTTTTCAGAGGGGTTTTACAGCAATGACCTTGAACCCTCTTTAGAGGGTCGCCGAGGTGTAGCCCAGGACCCCTGAGCTCAGTGGGACACCCCATTGCCCGCACAGCGCTCACACGGGCCCCTCGCCCCTTCCCTTCCCTTCCCCTCCTTCCCTCCTGTCCCGCCTCACCCGCAGCCTCAGCTGCTCTCCCCGGGCTGTCCCATCTCCTCCTGCCCCTCGCAGCAGCCGCTGGAGCCGGTTCCTCCAGGGCTCGTTACCAGCTGCTGGTTTCCTGTCCCCATGTGAATCACTAACCCCGACATCCGCTGCCCGGCCGCTCCAGCCCCTCCTGGGCTGCCCTGAGCCTGCACAAACCCACCCGTTCAACCCCTCCTGGGCTTCCCTGAGCCTGCACAAACCCACCCATTCAGCCCCTCCTGGGCTCCCCAGGATGGTTTTTGCACAAACCCACCCGTTCAGCTCCTCCTGAGCTCCCCAGAGGTTGCACAAACCCACCCATTCAGCCCCTCCTGGGCTCCCCAGGATGGTTTTTGCACAAACCCACCCGTTCAGCCCCTCCCGGGCTCCCCAGGATGCTGTTTTCCCAAACCCATCCCAGGAGCCCCTTGGTTTCGTCCGCTGCAGGGAGAGGAAGAAGATCGGGTGGCATCGTTACCAAACGAGTTGTATTTTTTTTAAAAGGAGCTCACGCAGCAGTGGGGGGAGAACGTTGAGGGATTTAACCTATGGAATGCATAGTGGCTGGTGGGCAAGCTCTGGGCGAGGTCTATGTGTTAGAAAAAAAAGAAATTAAAATTTCGGGCTTGACGTGCTCCAGTGCTCTCAGACCTGGGGGAGGAAGTTAAAGTGGCTTGGGAAGACGGATGTAATGGCAGGATTTATGGGCCACAGGGACATTTGGCAGGACTCCCAGGATAAGGGGGCAGTCACTGTGCTGAGATCAGCTCCAAAGGTAATTCTGGCAGGGGGATCTGTGACCACCAACCCACAGACCACCTACCCAAAAGGAGAAACGGAGCATGTGGGACTAACTAGCATGAAAAGTGAGAGAATCATTAGCTAATCGAAGTTAAGAGTACTAATTAATAAGAGAATTATGTAACTTGTAACCAATAAACACAAATTCCTGCATTTGCTAAAATGTGTTAAAAGTTTTGATGACTGATGTACACGGTTTGTGGAGCAATCCCCATGGACCTTCAGCACTGACTAATGTCAACTTTGTAACCTAACAAACTGGTTAGAGTTCATTTCCCGGTTTTCAGTGACAGCACGGAACCACACCCAGCACCGAGGTCACTTCCCAAGCAGCCCTCGACTTTCAGATGGGGCTGGTGTCCCCAAAAAATTCAAGTTTCCTTTTAGTGAAGTGCCTTTGCAGGTTTTAACACCACTCACTGGAACCGGCAGATGCTGCCTGGAAAAACTCAAAGCAGATACAGCAAACTGCAAGTCCTCTCTTAGTTTTTACGGAAGAGATGATATCAAGTGCCAAGGGCAGCAAAGAGCCGAGGTCACAACTGCTAATGGGCAAACCTGGGGCTTGCAAGAACAAAATAATTTCTTATGCTTCAGCATTGGCAGCTTGCAGGCAGCAGGCACAATTTCACTCTTAAAAAAATAAACTTAAAAAAGAATCCCTTAATTTTTTCAGTGCCTGAGTAGAATAAGGGGTGTTTATGAACAGTGTGGAATTTATATACTTAGAGCCCAGTCACAGGCCATGAAATACAGATGCTGCTCCAGCGCTAGGAACACACACATGAGGAACTGTGTAGTTGTTGCTACTCAGAGCAACAACCACGGGCACACGCGTTACAACCACAAACAAAACGCCTCGTGCTGCTCTCACCGAGGCTCTGCAAAGCCTCCCTTACACACAGGCATGTAAATTATTCAGGAAAGGGAAATTTCGTTATATTTAAATTAGGGCTCTCAGAAGCTGCCACAACCAGCCACCCACACCCAGCCCCCTGTGAGAGAACGCGACCCTCCTCTCACAGAAACGATTAAGTAGCCAAGTGGTTACAACTTCTGCAATTCTGGGATGAAATGTGGCCATCAAGCTTGCAGAGTGAACTCTGCTTTGATAAGATAATTAACCACTCTAAGTGCAAATAGACTTTCTTCCAATTTTAACCCGAGATGCAAAAATAAGGATTTGATGCATCTTCCAGAGCTGTTCCCAGGCAAAGCCTGGGTGCAAAAGCCAATCTTAAAATCAGTACCTATAATCTGAAGTAAAGTTTGAAAGAGGCAGACCCAGCTTTGAATTGCTTGCATGGTTTCTGGCTGGTCTCTGTGTGGAGGACACTACATAACATGAAATGCTTCCCTGACTGCCAGAACAGATGCTCCAAAATCGGCATTTCTAGCAGAGGTAGTTGTTTTTTAACAGCTTTCTAGAAGGGCTTTTATATGTTCAAACATCAGCTGACAACAGAAGTTTTGCACAAGATTTCTTTGCGGCAGAACTGATACTCTGAATATGCTGGAGATATTTACAGTTCATCTTTGGTGTCAGAAATCGATTTCATCAGGAACAGGGACTGCTAAAAAGGTGCCTTGTATTTGCTTACGGGTTCTCTGGTGGTTCCCACAGCTTCAGGGATGACTCAGTGCTGTGGTACAGACGTTACCACAGTTGGCAGGGGCTGCACCTCCTGGGAGTGCCCAAATTGTCTCCTGCTCGACCACCCAGCCTCTCCAGAGCAGGCAGAAGCTGCTGCTGTGCCCAAGGAGCAAAGCAGCAGGGTCAGCACATCATGATACAACAGCTCTTGGGTGGGGTGATGACCTTCAAAGACATCAGTCCCCTCAAGAGGCCAACCCCCTTGATTAGAGGGTAATTACTGCAGTAATACACACTCCATGTGTCTCCCTTGTTCCTATTTCTCCTGAGAAGGGCTGGATATAGAGGTTTAGGATGAGAGTCCTCACTCCAAGCACGTCCCAACACAGCCATGGGCTCTGCTCTTCCTAAGGCCAGCCCCAGCCCCTCCAACACACACAAAACAACCCTGGGGCACCAAACCCAGCTTGGCATACCAGGCTCTCTCCCCTGTGTCCATCCTCTCCCTCCTGGAACCCCTCTGCCTCATCTACACCTGCTGCTAGAAGCCATTTCTGGTCTGACAACAGGTCAAAGAGGCAGGAGCACCCTGTTTTTATCTACAGCAATCAGTTATAGAAAACACCAGCTTACATTTCACCCTTCATGTCCTTTTCAAAGCTCACCCATTTCAGCTGAAGTTTGGTCCCCCCCCACAACAAACACAGAGATTCTAATCCTTCAGGCAGTTTCCCCAACCAACCAAACCTGCTTTTTTACCTTTTGGTACAAAGCTGAACAGCTGAAGAGAGATCTCTTGATCCAGAGAGGTCATGAAAACCCACCTTCCACCCTGCCCAGCTTACCGGGACTCTGGGAAGCCCAGTGCCCCAAGGCTTGGTTTGCATCCTTTCAGATAAAGGTGGGGGCTGCTCAGAGACCAGCTGGCATTGCTTGAACCAGGTGTTGTGACTAACACTGATTAGAAATTAACTGTGAAGCAAGGACTGGAAAAGGCTGCATCACCTAAACCTGACCTCCTGCACAAACACACCCAATGCTGGAAGGTTCGAGAAAGCTCCACCAGGTTTTCCAAGCTCCACCAGGCTTTTTTCTCCCCAAGCTCACAGGCTTTGTGAATCAAGCACTGCCTGCTGTGCAGGAGACCAGCATCCAAACCCCCTCAGCTTTGGGGCAGGATGAGCACATCTCATCCCACTAATTACCCACTTAGTCAAATTTTCACAGCAGCTTTAACGCAAAGCCACGTCTTGGAGGAAATGTTGTCTTGCTGAAGGAGCGCTGGACATGTTTGTATACACCAAGAAACGGTTCTTCTCTTTGCTGGAGTGGAATGAGCCTTTCCCCAGGCAAAGGGGAAGTGCCACCTCCTCCCCTGCCCCAGCTGCATCGTCAGATCTCTCCGAGCTGAAACCGAAAGCAGCTCCGTTCCTGCTGAAGGAAGATAAATGCTGCTACCACCCAGTGGAAAGTCAGCTCACAGCCCTGGGTGCTTCACAGAACTTTGCCCAAGTTTACAAAGACTAATCCTGAACATCCCTACGGAGCCACTAAGCTTCTTCCCGTTCTTAGCTCATCCTTGTAGATGCAGTAATTCTGAAATTTGGACACAAAAACCTAGAAGGTTTGAATGCTTTTATTTGAATTTTTATACAGCGATACAAATTATACAGATTTGTTACAGTACAGGTTTTGCAAGGGGTTTTTATAGAGGTACTTTGTGAGTTTTTGGTTTATTTAAAAGAAAGAGGCAGATAGATCTCGGGAGCACGGTGACATGAACGAAACAATCTCATGGCAGGAAGCAAATCCCAGCCACGGGGAAACACTAACCTGGCTGAAACCTACTGGGCAGAAAGGTGGTGGCAGCGTTCCTGCCAACAACATCCTCAAAACATCAACCCTGGGATACTCTGGAGCTTTACATGGGAATTGGTGAGTGTACAGGTAAGTCCTCACAGTCCTTGGATGCACTTTGCTGCAGAGGGGACAGAAATGGGGGAAGCTGATGTCACACTGAGCAGGAGACGTCACAGAACAGAGTCACTGCCACGGTGGAGAAGGAAACCATAAAATGCCTCTGATTTAGTCACTCAAACAGGTACAGTGAGATAAGGAACATGATCTCAGACTGACACCACACACCCCGTGACACCACACGTGCCACCAGAACCCGACTGCCCATTTCTTGTGCCCATCTCTGCTGGGTTCAAGTGGTCAGACACAGGAGGAGCAGCAGAGCTCCCCTGAAGTCCCTAACACCCAGGAGAGGTGTCAGCCACACACCCAGAGCTTTGGGAGTGTTTCTCCAGTTAGTCCAGAACATACAGTGTCATCAAGATATTGCTGTTACTAATGTGCATCAGGCTTGAGAGTCAAGTGCCTGGCACTGAAGGATTAAAGCCTTTCAGAAAGCAGGGTCAAAAATATGATTACACCACCCTAAATGTTTGGTTTAACACTGTATAGCGACTGGTATCAGGAACAACAGAATAAATTACACATTATATAGAGAAAATGTATGCACCAAATAAAAGATGGCTCTCTGCCACTTTCAATACACTTCATTCCTGCAGTGGTTAAGTGACTTTTGAGAGGAAGGAGTCAGCTTCCAGATGAGAAAATTCCAGTCTCAGCTGGAAATCAAATTCCTCTTCAGCCACAGAAACTCCCCTTTCTAAAAATTTAGGACAAGCAACATCTACTAAATTTCATCTCGAGAGTCCATCCCAGAGAAGCCCTTGAGAACTACAAAGGTAACTGATTCTAGGCTGGAACACACCAGGACAGAGGAGTAACCCTGCTCTTCCAGAGTCTTTGTGCTCATCTGGTAGTGAAACACGGAAACCATCCGAATGCAAAACATAAACACGGATTTCAAGATGCTCAATGTTAACAGCTCATCACCCTCGTTCCTGCTGCAAGTGGGAATAACCACGAGGCGCTTCCACACATGGAGAAGGAACGAGGGTGGGACAGAAAACCAGTGACTGAAGCCAACCTGGCACACACAACCTGTGCCCAAAACACACCCAGGGGAGCAGGGGGATTCCTGGTGAAGTCACTGCAGGCAGCTTTGCCCAGAGCAGGCACGGGCTGCTCTGGAAGCTGCGACACGCCAGTGCTCTGGTGAAGGGGCTGCACGTGCATTCCAAGATTTGCTGGCTTTAGTATTAAATCTTTCCTACAAAAGGAGGGATTACAGTATCACAGGATTCGCTCTAAAATTCTCACCATTTTATCATCTTTCCTGAAGACAAGTCAGCAGCCAGTACTACAGGTAGCAAATGCTCCTACTAGACTATGTGCCAAACTCAGGATTGAAACTATCACAGTATTCATAAGACAAGTGAAAAATACCAGCATCATCCAAAACTGCCCTGGGACAGCGAGGCTTGGCCACAGTCCCCATCACCACCAGCCCTGGGACACCTGCAGAACTTCAGAAATTCATGGTCAGCACTGGAGACTCTTTCAGTAGTGCCAGCACATCTCAGGAGCAGGTGAACAAGTTGTTGCTGCCTTAGGAAGGCCTGTAAAGCCACACTCGAGGGCACAAATTTAACGTGACGCTACCATCACCAGCCCATTATTTGAGTGTGTGAACAGTCCTCCACCTCTTTCTTCAGCCATCAGAACAACCTTGATGGCCACAAGCACAAAGAGCACCCTCAGGAGCTGCCCCAGGCTTGCACAGCACAGCAAGTCGGCAACACCCCTGTGTCAGCACTGGGTGCTGCGCTGAGGACTGGGATGAGCTCTCCCAGGGGCCTTCCTGGGCTTGGGAGCTCAGTGGAGTTTAATTTTTGGTGGTTGCCAGGGAGTTTTGCAGCACATTAGAAGCTGCTGTTCACTCCTGCAGTGTCCCACAGCTCTTCCAGACACCCACCTTCCCCACCTGCAACCCAACTGGAGAGACACACCAAAGCACTTCCTGCAGTAGCAAACTCATTTCCAAAAACTGCCTGCTGACTTCCTACCTTCAGTTTTATTTTTCTAAGTTTAAGCTCCAAGAAAGCTCTGCACAGCTACTAGAAATAACTCAGTGAGAACATGAATAGCCACAGAGTGAATGATCTGTTTGCTACACTGCTGGTACCTCCTTGGTCTGGGCTTTGCCATGCCAGGCTTAGCTTTAAGCTGCAGATCAAAGTTAAGCATTACAGGTTAAACCTCAACTGCTTTTTGCTGGTGGGATGGGGAGAACCTAATCTTGCTTCCTCCTACAAAACTTAAATGCCACATCCATATATTAAATACAGTTGTGTCAACCATTGACTCAAGCTGGTTTGATGGGCTTCTGTGGAAGAAAACGTTCATCAGGTAAAATTTTGAAGGAGGGAAAGAAAAAGGACTGGAGGAGTCTGACCCTGAGCTGCATGGGAAGCACAGTGTGGAATGCTCCAAAGAAACCATGAATGTTTGCATATGAAGAACTATAAAAAGGAAAAGAAAAGGTACTGAATGATGGTGGGATCAGGCTGCATTCACTAGTGGGAAACCCTTGACCAAACCAATATTGCCAGATACAGAAAAAGATTTCTAGAACCAAGATGAGCCATTTGCCACCTCTCTCACAAATCAGGGCTCCTTTCCTGCATGCACTGGTGAAATCACTGGTTCCACCACTGGGTTTGACAGCCCAGCTGTGGCAGCAGCTCCCCCAGCCAGCCCTGCCCTTGCACACACACCTCGGGTGGGGTCAGGGAGGACACCCAGAGGCTCCAGAGCAGGGCTGAGACTCTGCTCAAGCTGCTGCAAGAGGTGTAAAGAGAAGGTGGACTGAGTAGCCAGAGGCAAGAACTTCCCATCCTTTCAGGCCATGGAAAGCAGTAAAACCAGCAGGGAGGTCAGAGCTCATTTCCTCAATAAAATCATGGCTCTACCTCTTTTAACTTACCCTGCAATAAGCACATATTTCAAAGCCACAGGGCAACAGTCTCTTTAACTGTTAAGTCCAGTGGAAAACAGGTCAGTTGGAAAAGTTGGGAGAAACCCAGCCTGTGGGACACAGCATGAGGAGCTGTAGCACCCCCAAGTCCCAGCTGGCAGCCTCAGCAATGGCACTGGACACTGAAACCACAGGGTAAAGAACTTGGGCTCATTTCCACCCATAAACAATTTTTACTTCGCTGTTCCAGCACCATTTAGATTAGATTCCTCCCTTTCATCTTCTCCTCTTCCCCCCTTATTTTGTATCAGAATGGCTCTGGTACAAATTAACACAATATTTGAAAACTGAAGGGGAAGAAAAACATGCTAGAGCAGACTCAAATAAAGACCAATGTTAAATATTACTTAATGTTTTCTTTTATTTAAAAGATCATTCACAAAATACCATATCCATAAATTTATTTTGTTATGAAGCAGAATGTGTTAAGTGTTTGGAATTCATTTCTTTTTTTTTTCCTTTGTTTTTACATTTAAAAGTCAACTGTCTTGACTAGAGGTGAGTTTTTATATGGGAATTTGTTCTTAAAATCTTTTCCACATTGAAGATGTAAATAGATCAATTATTGGTTTGGAATACAACCACACAAATGCATGTCTGTCTTAAATTAAGTATTAGTGTTAGACAAATGGTTCTTATCTCAGAAGCAGATTAAGTGAAAGGCAGAAGGAAGGAAAGAGTAGTTCTGTAAATTGCTGGGACTCTGACTTACAACAGGAACTTTTAGGGAAGAAATTCCTCACTAGCAGTGGTGCTGGTAGTGGGGCAGCCATGCTTCCAAACTCCTCTTGCAAGTACTCTGGGGTGCTGGCTGTTCTAGCTGAAGGCTCTCACCACTGGCATTGGGGGCCCAAGTTTTTCCCATGCACTGGACACATCCACACCTCAGGTTTTGGTTTTCAACATTAATGATCTCTCCTTTTGCTCCAGCCTCCCCTCCCTCCTCCCACACAACACTGGCAAGAAAGTGAAAAGAGGTGCAGCAACACGAGATGCTTTTTACCCAAACTTCTACAGGAGAATCTAAAGCAGGATTTCTAATCTGCCCACTTTCAAGGTATTCTAAAAGCTGAGGTCCTAAAACTGTACCCCGCTGGGCAAAGAAATACAGGGGATAGTGGCGATCAAATACTGCGTGGCAAAGTATACACTCCTTCAACAAAAATAAAAAAGTCAATTTTATTGGTAGAAACTTCATTTAAAAATTTACCAAACATGTAAAACCCAAAAAAGTAAGCAGAAAGAGCCAGTGAGCAGTTGTGCTCAAACAGGCACGTTTTTGCAGCACTAACCTTGAGCTCAGAGGTGTATTAGTATCGTACCATTTGGAAGTCAACAGCCAGCAGGAAGAGGCTGCTGGCAGAGGCTTTATCCATACTGATTCCACTAGCTATTCCCAAGGCTTGTCAGGCAAGGCATCCATTAAATTGATCCTTCCTGGCAACCCTTGTGAAAGGGCAGCTGCCCCCCTTAGCTTTATAAGGGGCTCTGCTGTGAACAGTAACTATCACCAATTGTCAGAAATGGTATTTCACTGCTCGGTTAGAACTGTACATTTCTCTGTTCAACTCATCTGGACTCTTCAGTTTTCCTCTTCAGAGCCACAGCAATACAGAACGAGACATGCAGGTCAGAAGAGGAGCACTGAGAAGTAAAAGGAAACGATACAGGGAAATAACTAAGTCTAACCTGTGCTTCTAAAGTAAAACAAACCCAGAAAGGAAGAAGTGAAGCAGCACCTTTGTCCAGAGACCTCCACGCTCGTGGAAGCAGCCACACTGCCTTTCCTACTGGCAACTGTGCTGCTTGGAAGAAAACAGAAGAGGGAAACTCAGCACAAAGCAGGCACTAGATACAGCAAAGCCAAGAACGTACTAAAAACCACTTGTTAACAGCTGACATGCATTCACAAGCTCTGTGTTTTCGGTTTCAAAGAGGACAAATACCAGATGGCAGGAATGGTAAACTGCAGGGTTGACATTCCAGCAGAGCTAGTCACTCTGTACTGTCTTGCTCTTCCTCCCGCCTCCCCATTCCCTCCTAACCCCAGACTCAGTCGTGCTCTTTTACTACTTCCTCCCGGGGCTTGGCTCCGCCGAAGATCGCAGAGTTTGGGTTGGCTACTTGATTGAGGGGAGTATCGACTGTTCGAGGTTTGAGCTGCAGTCGGGGTCGCTGTGCTCTTTCCTCTGAAAGAGAAGACATTCCAGGGCTAAGATCCGCCTGTCAAGGGCAGGAGCTTCCACCTGACAGAGGAACCACGAGTCCCCTTCACGAGGGAGGGCTCAGTTACACGAGGTAGGAGTTTACCTTCTGTTGGCTCTCTGAAGTCCATGGAAGACCCACGAAGGGGAGGCCCATCTCTGAAGCGACCGGTGCCCCCACTCCCCATGGAGGCACCGGGTGGTCGCCGGTCTCCAGGGCGGGTTCCTCTACCCCGACCTCCCAAGAAGTCATCATCTTTGAATCCTGAAGACGGAAGACAGTGGGTTTAAAGAGCATATTTTGCAATGTTTTGCATCTAGATTTTTATCTGGATGACTGGAAAACCCCGCAAGTCACAGCTGTCAGTCCAAGGTGGTGCACTGAGCCTTTTGTCTGCAGGCAGATTTGCTTCACAGAGGTCTATCATGTTCTAGAAGAGTCACTCAGATTCCCTTTGAAACCAAGTATACTATGCCAAGTTCTGAAAGTGCTTTATCCACTTAGAGGCTTATTGGAGTGTTGGAGAGTGGGTCAAGTGAGCTTAAAATATGAGCTTCAGCTGCAACTTCAGATTGTTAACACCATTAGCTGACTTCAGAGACAACACTACAAGTACTCAGAGTACTTCTGTAGCCAGAAGATCCCACTGGCTGCAGCCTTAGCATGAAATCTGCAGGAGCAGAGCAAATGGGAAAATAGCTGGGGAGTAGTGACATGCACAGTCCTTACAGAACAGAGTAAAACCCCAAGGCTTTTTAGCTGTACCATAAAGTGACAGGGCATTTACTAGAGTAGTTAAAGGACTGAGGGGGGGGGGGAAATCAGATGTTACATTTGGAAAACCAGATGACTACATTTCTTCAGTTTATGTATCAAAAAAATCAAGAACTGTCTGTCACTGACCAGAGTTCCAGTCTGTAACAGTAACTATCCTGGAGTATCTCTCCAAGCCCCCACTGCCTGCATTAAACTGCAGGAGGATACTTCAAGTTAAGAGCACAGGAAAGGGAATATACTCAGATTTTCAGAAGCTGCCTGAAAGAGAAAGTTGTTTGGTTCCCAACTGAGATTTTCCTTTCCACTCCAGTATTTGGCAGAGTTGCAGAGCTGTCCCTTACTTACTTCAGTGCCAAACAAACCATCTTTAAAGACTTGATCCAGGGCTGTACAACCTGAGAAGAAAAGCTGCTGTAGCAGCTAAGACTTAAATGCTAAACTTTTGGCTCACAAATCACTCGTCCAGCATTTAACAGGCTGAAAAGCATCCACATTTGGAGAAGCTGCCAAGGAAGGTATGAAGCTGTGGCACAAGAATGCTTGGCTCCAAAGGCAGGTTAAGCACAGTGCTGTAGCAAGCTCCTCTCTCCAGCACCACACTTCCAATCCATGCTGGTGGCAAGGGCACACTTTGGCACCGCTCCTACATCGTCCATTCCACTCACGCAGAGACCAGACATTGCAAAGTTGCACTTGCCAACATCTCCCCATCAGAAAATGGACCAAACCCACGAGTTCAGAGGACAAAAGCAATTGTGTTAATGCCACCCTGGGTTCTAATAGGTAGGAACTGACTGGAAGGCAAGAGCAAACCTGGTGGCTCTGTCACTACCTTGCACTCAGCAAGCTCAATCACTTGCTGCAGCTTTCATTACTGTAACAGGTCTAAAAGTTCAGGAATATTTTGCATTTAAAAGTCTTTTAGAACACTAATCCACCTTTGGAGAAGTCAGTTTCTTCAGGAATACACATAACACGGTCACATCTCCCTAAGAAGGTGAAAGCCTCTGCTCTGAAGGAGGATCAGCCTTTCCACATGATCTGTCTGTTTCTGCTACTATTGAGAAATTTATTCAGCCAGATGTTTGAGAAATGCTTAAAACAGACACCAGGGGCTACATCTGGACAAGTATTCTGTCACTTAGGGTGCTTTCACAGAATTTACAATCAAAACTCTCTCCTCTGTTAAGAGGCAGTGGAAGATTCCTCCTGAGGAATCCCACCACAGCTGCAGGATGTCCAAGTGGGCACATACAGTAGATTCAATCAAAGCAGTAATGGGGGCAAATGAAAATGAGAACATTTTGGTGCCTTTTAGGCTCCCTCTCTGTATAAGTGTGAATACTGGTACCAGAATTGAAGTCATCTCTGGAGTCCCATCCACCTCCTCTGGATTCTCGGGAACCTCCTCCCATTCCTAGGAAAAAAGCCACAATTGTGTTCAGATCTGAAGCTGTGGGAAAGACTGGGCAAGTGGGATACCAAACCAATGTTTCAGTCCTTCAATGTCCAAAGCCATACTGCTGGAAAATCCTTTCCTTTCAGTAGTACCAAATTCCACTGCACAGGAACAAACAGTCAGTTTAAATGAACCAAGAATAAAAGGTTAGAAAAGTTTCCCTAATAGACATTCAATGGAAACTTTTAGTGAGTCTGGTTCAACCAAGCTTTAACTACAGCCAAGCCTCTCTTCACACTGGAACTGGAGACACAGTCCAAAATAAGTATTTATCTACTTGTGCTTACTCACTTTTCTTACATCATCATAAAATAGTAGCAGATCAGACTCTCGGGCTTATGATTGTCCTCTGCAAGACACAGCACATTATTAGGGGTATTGGTCTCACTTCCTGGGCTAGGAGTGACAACATATCCAGCCTTTGGACACAAAGCACAGCTAAATTCTAGACACCTCAGGAGCGGCAGCAGCAGCTGGTTAGAAACGTGTATATGCCAAATTTCTACTTGCAATATAATTTTCATGTTCACTTGCATGCCTTGTCTTAGCATTAGTTCAGCACCAGAAGACACAACTACAACCATTATATTTAAGAAGCTACTTAGAAAAATGGAAGTCACCTCTGTCATCAGGCCCGCCACCTTTTCTGAAGCCAAAGCCACCTTTATCCTGTTTCCTGCCTTCTGCTATGTCCACTCGGAGTGATCGGTCACCCAAGAGCTGTTAAATCAAGGGGAGAATCTGTTCAGGATGTACCACAAGGGCTGCAAAGGAGTTTGAGACTTATGCTTATCTCTGATGTCACAAATTAATTGCAAGTGTACTTACTGCACCATCATATGTAAGAGCTTCCTTGAGTGACTCCACCTCATCGAACTCTACGTAACAAAATCCTGTAAAACACAAATCTCGAGTTAACAGCACTTTAAAAGGTCTTTGTAAGAAGCTGCTCCTCCTGCACATCTGCTGATGGTCTCCCTTCTCTTTCCAACTTTGCTAAGTGCAAGATGCATTAACACTGAATGCATTTACCTGTGCCTGTTAATGATGGTGCAAATCCTGGAACAGAACTCTGGGCACTGTGTGAATGCCAAGAGCCCTTTTCCACAGAGTTTTCATTGCAGATTAGATCTGTCTATACCTTCAGACAACTGTTTAGCTAAATGTTGACACTTGTTTCTTAATATTTTTAAAAAAGAAATTGGAATGCCTTCTTGGCCAGCAGTGTGATTTTGTGTCCTCACATTATTTAGTGGATTTATTACTTTTCAAAAAGATCCTCTCCAAGTTAAGCCTTTTCCACCCCTAAAGGTAACTTACAAATACAGTCCCTTTCCACTGGCCAATTCCAATGTAAATTAGATTTGCATCCTCTAAGAGTTGCCTGAATGGCTTATCTACTTGCTTTTTCTCCCTGTCTACTAAAAAAGGACAGAGCTGAAGCAATGGTGGCTTTCTGAAGTACAGAAAGATTGTGTAAGTACTCAATGCTTAAGGTCACGGGTCTTAAATGGGTCAGACACTGTCTGGTAGAATTCATACAAGACAAACAAGGTTTGAGAAAGTCCCTTTAGGGCAGGGCAAATATTGACTCCTGTCACTCAGGTTATGTGAGGTGTACTTTAAGATGATAGAAGTAACAGTGCATCTTGTCCAAATGAGAAACCGGCGTAATTCAATATAAAGAGTCCAAGATCAACTGTGCTTTAGACTGCAATTCCCCACTCAAGTGGCTTTACTTCCTCCTCCCAGTTCTCCATCTGCAGCCGAACCCGGTGGCAACACTGACCTTTAAATTTATCTGTTTCCTTGTCCCTGACTAGCCGCACGCTCCTGATGCTGAGATCCTTGAAGATGGCATCTATGTCTCCCTGCACAGTGTTGAAGGGCAGATTTCCCACATAGGCTGTGAAAGGGGGTTCTGTTGGCAGCTCTTTATTTCTGCGGGAACCAAGGCCACCACCACGAGACCTGTTGGAAAAAGCAGAGTGCCCTGGAAGTGACTCCCAGCACAGCCACCCTGCAGTCTGTGGCACTGCCTGCAAGGGGACTGTCACACAGCTTTAGAAGTTTGTCCAGCCCTTTGCCTGCACTTGCCACCCTCACTCCTGGTCAAGCCCTTTCCAGTATTACCTGGTGCAGTACTGCCATGGAAAAACCAAATGAACAATGTATTTAAATGCATTAGAGGAGCTCAGTAACAAGGTGATGAATGAACTCATCCCATCATTCATTAAGAAGACCTTATTTTTCCTATCTCTACTGCCCCCTGCTCAAAAACACTGTGTCTTCAAAACTACATCCTAAACTACAATTTTGAGAGTAATTTATAGCAGTGAGGAAATACTTGTATGGCACAGGTTTGTCAGCTCATCCTGACATTAAGCTGGATCCAATGCTTTTAACTAAATAGCATATTATCAACACCCACTCCACAATCATCTAAATTATTTCAGCAGCATTTAGCTTAACAGAAACACCTTCTCCTAAGTCTGAAGTTGTTGCCATATCTGTCAGATACCTGGACTGGAATGCTTTGAATCAAATACACAATAAAACACTTGGTTGAGCAAGGGGTTCTAAGGCAGAAAAAACAATTTCAGTGCTGTCTGGATGTTTAGTTCTTCCTTTGTGTCGTGAATTACAGACTGAGGTAAACTAGATGGTCTTTCCCTGTCTCATCCCTCAGTCTCAGTGAAGCTCTTGGTGTTGGGTGCTGAGGAACTAAATTGTCCCAGCTAAATTCTTTGCTGTACCATTTAACACATCTGTGTGAATCCCTGTAGAGGCAAACCAACTTGGATCTCCTGGACAGAGAGCAAGCTAACCAGGCAACCTGAAGTTAAAGCTCCTGGACTTGCAGACTACAAGGTACCACTGGTTCCAACACCATTTGCCTCCCTAAGGAACCTCTGACCTCTTTACCTGGGATGCCTCCCTACTACTCTGCCCATCTTCCCTTTATCACCTGCCTTCTGCTGGGCTTTGCTCGTGTTTGTTCCCTTTCCCAGACGCTCCCTGTGCATTTAAGAGCCCAGTGGAACACAAGCTGTACTAAAGGAGATTTACCAATGTGACATGGACCAATTAGATTGCTGCAGAATCCTCCCTAAAATCCAGGAGGTCAAATAATTTTATTATTTCCTTTTATTCTGGCTGGTTGCACATGGCCAGAAAATCCATTGGGCCAGCAAGGTACTTGTCAGTATTTTTCCTCATTCCAGAATAAATATTTTATTGCTAATGAATCAGACAATGCATTAAGCTTGAATAAGATTCCTTAACTTTTCCTAGGTGAGCCTGTCATTTGTGCCTTTTTATGGCAGCAGCTCCATGCAGGAATCATTTATCACCAACATTACCAACATGCTGCTAAACATACTTGAATCACAACCTACATGTCTTTAATTAGGGTCCACCCAGGTTCGTATTTTTTGCATTTTTGACAATATTCCTCATCTGCCTTTGTCTCATTAACAAGTCAAAAACATACTGGAGAACTAAAGCTGTAATCTTGGTGCTGTGAATGTACAGCAGAATTAACTTCAGACCAAGTTTTAAGGAGGAACTCCAAGAAAGCTGAGTTGCTCTTCTAAATAATTCCATAATATGTAGAATCAGCTCCATGTCTTTGTCCTTAATTCTCATCTATGGCATAAAGAACAGCTATTAAAATATACATTTAATTTGCAGCCAAAAAAAAAAAAAACCAACAAAAAAAGAAAATAGTTTATGAACTATAGGAACATCAGAATTGCCCCAGCTGAGTTTCAAAGGGGCATCTCCTCCTTGAGCACATTCTCAGCACGTTCCTGAGCTGTCAGTGACCTCCTCAGTGAGCCGATTCACCCAAAAACCTGCCCTGGAGTTGAATCCTCAGCCAGATCAACAAGGTGATTTGGACAGCTGCAAAGAGCACTGTGCCAAGATGGGAAGGAGAAGGAGAGCAAGGGCTGGAACCTCAGCTTTCATCAGCAACCCCCACTTGAGCCGCTTCAGGAGCCACACCCGCAATCCCCAAAAAGATTTTCTGTGCCACAGACAAACCCTGTTTGTACCACAGCACAGCAGAACTTCCCGGGGTGCCTGTGTGCAAATCCAGGCCCTGTTGGGAAATCTGACTGATTTTAAGTCAGGAAATGAAGCATTTGGTATTTCAGTTTCCGTTTGAAGAACGGGAATGGTCAATAACTGAGTTCCAAACTGCTTCTTGCTGAATCCAGAGTACAGAAATGCTAAAACAAACTGGTTTTGTACTTCCCTACATTTTTCCAATATTGAAACAGTGAAATAAATTAAAAAAAGGGCTGACTTCAGTAACCAAACAATGAGATTGGAAGAAGATTCTCTCATTTACAACAGAATAGGACAAAAGTCAAAAAATAATTGAAAACATCTCTGAACCAAGTGAACTGGGTCACACCAGTGCTGAGTGAATATCTGCATTTCCCACTCAGTGTAACTTGCTCAGACACCATTAGGTAATAATTATGTCATCTCAGTGTGGGAATCTGAAAGACAGGATTTGATTTCCTTTCCAGAAAACCAAGGCAGAGAGCTGAAGAGGAAAGCTTTGCTTCTGGCAAACACCCCTGTGACTGAACTTACCTTGTGGTGGGCAGAGTTAACGAGGTGGAAGAACAACTGAACTATCATTTTGAAGCTACACTTTTGGAAAGTTTAGTTCTCTCTCAAGAAAACAAGATCTGCCAAAAGTTCAAAACAAAATATATATGAAAGCCAGCATAAGAGTTAAAGAGCCTTTCCCTAGGGATCAACACTCAGAGCCTACCTGGGTTCCAACATTATAGAGCTTTACTGGGGGCACTGTAAGGATCAACAGGATGCGAGTTCTGCCAGGAGCCTCCAAGACCACAGCTCTGAATTCATGCCCAATTTATTCAAGCAACCCAGGACACCTCTGTAGCATCAGATGTCTTCAACAAAAAGCTTCCCCAAGGTTCAAAACGAGGAGACATCTATTAACACTGGATGGGTGAGACACAGGACCCAAAAACTACTGGAAGGACAGGGACTAACTCTCCATTCTCACTGAGCTGTGCAGCTTTTCAGCAGGGAAATCTTAACCTTTAGTAAGGTGCTCAGTGCTTCAAGCCACACCTAAATAAACAGCCCAGCAGCGAGTCAGGAGTGATAAACACTGTTCCCTTCAACTCTGCAGATGCTCAGAGTTTCAGCTAGGCCTCAGTATGACTAATTACAGGGTTTTGTGTCAAATTTCGGGCTCCAAAACACATCCCAAAAAGCCTTTATAGTAAATTTTTTGTAGTTAATGTCAGCAGCATGTTCTTCATCTGGAATAAAGGGACTTGTGCATCCCATAGTGTTGTGCTCCAGCTCTGAATCAGAGCACCACAAGGTGTAGAAAACACTGTCTCACCACACCACAGTCACGTTCTGGTGCTCCTACTCCACAATTTTGAAGATTATGAGAAAGAGGCAGATCTCACATGTCAGAACCTGTTGGGCCCTGATTTCCCATCTGCCATGCTGAAATCTCACTCTCTGTATACACCAAAGGTTAGGTAAAATGATACTTTTACAAAAACTACTACATCTCAACTGAGTTTATACTATTCTTACACTCCTAGAGCACCTAAAAATGAGTAGGAGCCACTTTAAATAAACATGGGACTCTTTAATCAGAACCTTCAAGAAGAACAGTCATGTTTTCATTACACTTCACATATTACAGGACTTTATACAAAGTACAGAGACTTGTTAAGATCTGAAATTGTGAATTAGCAGTTAGTAACTTATTAGCAATAATGTTAAATCAGATGCAAGGACAAGCTGCACTCTAATATTAGTAGTGTCTGAGGCTTAAAACTGCAGCTAAATCAGAATCAGTACATTTTCTCATCTGCAAATGCATCTACTAATGTGCAGAATGCCTTTAGCTCACCAAACAAGGATCCAGGTCTTGCCTGAAAGCAAGGTGGAAGTTCTGTGTGACAGAAATCTGAATATGAAATAGCATTTTAACTGTAATTTCATTACTTCATACAACGTGCCTACACTGACTAGGCTACACTGTGCAGCAACATCTGCATTTATTATGTGTCAAGTGCCACTTTAGGCCACTGGCAAGGTTATTTTGTTACAGAATTTAAAAAAGAAAACAACAGAAATATAAGTGGCTACATCAGCTGTTTGCCCTGGGACATCTCTACATTAGACACAGAGGGTATCTGTGCATGAAAATGAGCTTAAAAAGCTTAAGGGTCAGAGAGTTTTCAAAGACAAGAAAACTTACTGCTGTTCTAACCCCAGCAGCAGCTCGTCCCTGCTGCCCAAGGAGCCCGAAATGAAACCAGGTTATTCCTCTAAGAGTAGGAAAGGACATGAACAGTGTTAATCAGGAAACACACCCTGCGAGATGAGGTGATACAGTAACATACGTGTGAAGATTTGCCCGCCAAGAAGTTCATTCCATGGTTTTATACCTGCTGTTTTGTTTTGGTGCAACAAAGAAACCCACAGTAGCACCAACCTTCGAAAAAGTCCATTGTTCGAACGCACCTCCCTAACCTGATTCAAGACAAACTCCTAATTGCTGCTTATTGTCTCCGTAGCTCCTCCCCTACGCGCGCTCTCCAGCAAGGAGACAGGGACGAGCCCTCTCCCTAAGGATCAGGGATTTGGAGTCGGCACCCGGAGCCCCGGATAACGCAGGACGGCGGCTTCCCGAGCGGAGGCACCACAAAGCCCTCCCATTTCCTCCCTCTTCAGGCACCACCACAGCTCTCCCCGCTCCCGGGGGCGCCGCGGCCCCTGCCCCGCTCCGGGGACGCTCCCTCCGCCCCTCCCTGTGCACAATCCCCTCCCGGCCCGCCCTGGCTCCGGCCCAGCACCTCCCTAAACCCCGGCTCCGCTCGCCTGCGGCCGGCGGGATCAGCAACACCCGTCACCCCTCCTCCTACTCTTCCTCCTCCTCCTTCCACCCCTTCCCGGCACTCCCGGCCCCGAACCTTGCGGGGCTCGCGGGGGCACGGCCGGGACCCCCCCGGGACCCGCCGCACAAAGCGGGGCGGCCGCGAACACGGGAAGGGCTCCGCGAACACGGGAAGGGCTCCGCGAACACGGGAAGGGCTCCGCGAACACGGGAAGGGCTCCGCGGCGCCCCGGGCGGCCCCAGCGGCTGCTCCCCCCGCCCGCCATCCCCTCACAGCGGGGCAGGCCGCGGCCCCGCCTCGCGCGGCCGGGGGGCGCGGGGTGCCGCTCCCCGCCGCCGCCCCCGGCCCGGGGGGAGCCCCCGGGCGCGGCCCTCGGCCCCGCTCACCCGCGGCCGCCGCCGAAGCGGCTGTAGGCCCGGTCGTCGTCGGGATCGTAATCCGCCATCGCCGCCGCGGCCTCGTCCCCGTGCGAGCGTGACAGGACCGCGCCCGAGGACCCCGCAACGCTTATATACGGCGGCGCGCGGGCTGGGGCTGCCCCGCGCCGCGCCTGCCGCCAGCTCCCCGCCCCGCCGGGGCTGCCCGCGGTGCTGCCTGTGCGGAATCACGGCGGTGCTTGGACGGGGATCTGCCCGGAATGTGCTCGGGATCTGCCCGGGAACTGCCCCGGGATCCCCCTGGGGTCTGCCCGCGATCTGCCCGAGGGCGGTAACGTCTCCAGTGGGCGCGGGGCGCTCGGTGCTGACACGAGTCCGGCCCGCGGCTCTGAGGTTAGGCGCTGCCTCACCTGTGTCCACAGGCATCCCGCTGTCCCTGCGGGTGGGATCGGGGCAGGGGGCGCAGTGATCGTGGAGGTGGATCCTGCTCCAGGGGTCATGTTCATCCTGTAGGGATCACCGGGATGGATCCTGCTCCAGGGCTCACGTTCATTCCCTGTGCTCCTGTGGCTAGCACGGGAGCCTGGCAGGGTGCCCATACCTCGTGTCCGTCTTACCCTGCCCTGCTCACCCCACAGGCTCTGCCCCCACTGAGCCTCGGGGGGAGAGGATCCAAAATTCCCTCCAGAAGTGAGAACCCGGGTGAGGGGAGCCCAGGGATCCCTTGGAGCAGGAGAAGGATGAACGAGTCCTGCAGTGGTGCTGGGCTGATGGTCGGGGGAGGAACACGGCCCTGAGGGAAGCGGGGCTGTTGCAAAATGTGAAATATGTCAAGATTATCTGAAGGAAGGATGTTCTTTGATGCGAGATCTTTGTGCGCTTTCAACCCAATCAGCAAGAAAGGAGACCTAATGAGAAGAACAGGCAGCAGGAGCATCTCTTACTCAAGGACATCCTGGAAGTAACAAGCCTTACAGATGTATTAAAACAAGATGTTGATGTGTGTCTATGTATACATTGCTAACTTGGCAAAATCCTCCAGGTTCACGTATCCTATAGCTGACCTGTGTTTATTATAATACTGAAAATCACGCCTACAGGTCAAAAAGACCCTGCCGAGGTGAAGACACGTCCCCTGAGCATGTAAAGAGGTTACGTGGGGTTACGTGACTTGTATGGAAACTACTAATAAATTGTAATAGTCGGGGTGTATTTGGAAAGTTACTAACTGAATTTCTCTGTATAAATAAGGGTGCTAAAAGTCTGGTATTGGTGGAACGCACCGACCACGAGGGCTTGCGCAGCTCTGGACTAAGTGAACGCGTCGGTCGAGTCGTGTCGTTACTGGCTTGTTGCACAGCGGGGAAACGAACGTGTTTTTGTGGGCTGAGGGGCTGAAGGGAGCGGGCTGTGAGGGCAGCAGGGCTGAGGGGCTGAAGGGAGCGGGCTGTGAGGGCAGCAGGGCTGAGGGGCTGAAGGGAGCGGGCGGTGAGGGCAGCAGGGCTGAGGGGCTGAAGGGAGCGGGCTGTGAGGGCAGCAGGGCTGAGGGGCGGCCGTGAGGGAGCGGGCGGTGAGGGCAGCGCGGAGCTGCCGGCACCGAGAGGCCGCGGCTCTCAGGGCGGCCGGGCCGGTCCCGCTGCTGCCCCGGAAGAGGCGGAGCAGGCGGGCGGCCCCACGTGCGGCGGCGGCGTGGCCGGGATGGCGGGGACGGAGGAGATGGAGGGGACGGAGGGGATGGAGGAGCGGGGCGGCGGGGTGACCGACCCCCGCGGGGTGCTGCGGCAGGGCCGCGCCTTCCTCGACTTCTTCTGGGACATCGCCAGGCCGGAGCAGGAGGTGCGGCTGGCGGCCACCGAGAACCTCCTGCAGCACCTGCGGCAGGGCAGGAAGGTGAGGCGGGGGGCTGCGGGGGGCTGCGGGGACGCGGGTGGGCACCCCCGAGCCCGGCTCGTCCCTCCGCTCCCGCCTGGGAGCGCGTCAGTGCGGGCGGCGCCGGTCGGGCCGGGCGCGGGCAGCAATCGGCTCAGCCGGGTCTCTTTTGCAGGACGATGAGCTCAAGTACACCCTGAAGCGGCTGGTGGAGGGACTGGGAGCCACCCGCGAGGCCGCCCGCCCTGGCTTCAGCCTGGCCCTGGCGCAGGTCAGTGTTTCCCGGCGCTCTGCAGCCCCCGGTCAGTTCCTGGGGTCCCGTCGGTCAGCTCTGCGTGCACATGGCGGGGAAAGGCTCTCATAATAGAAAACTGGTTTTAAATGGTGTTCGTCCGCTCTAGGAACAACGCACTTATAAAGTTATAACCTATACCAGTAGCATATTCGTTCCGCAGAATTCTGTCCTGCTCCAAGAGCCATCCCTAATTTGCAAACTTTGACCAGGTTTTCAAATATGCTGCATTTAGTGCTACTGTGATTTCTTAAAACTGACTTGCTTTTGGTGGTTTATGTGGGAGATCTGAAAATACAACCCTTTAACAAGCATTTCAGAGTTGTTTTTTTTCCCTCTGCGCTGGTGGAGTCTGTAACATGGCAAAGAGTCCCAGGAGCTGGGGTCACCAGTGAGATCTGACCTCAGCTAACCTGAGAAGTTCATCAAGCAGAAAAGCCTGTGTGCTTCCCACTTCGATTAGGGCCTTGCTCATGCCAAAAAGTTTCATTGCTTCTGTTACAGGATCTGGCAGTCACAGTAAATGTGCTCATTATTCATCTGTTATGTCACATACAGGAAAACACAAATAGAAAGGAATATCAGCAGGTGTATTTGTGTCTGCACAGGATCACACAATGGTTTGGGTTAGAAGGGATCTTAAAGGTCATCTTGTTCTGTCTTCTTCCACAGGCAGGGACACCTTCTACTAGCCCAGGTTGCTCCAAGCCCTGTCCAACCTGGCCTTGGACACTTCCAGGGATAGGGCAGCAACCTGTGCCAGGGCCTCACCACCCTCACAGGGAAGAGTTTCTTCCCAATATCTCATATTCCCCTGTCCTGTGGCAGTGGGAAGCCATTCCCCCTTGTCCTGTCCCTCCATCCCTTGTCCCAAGTCTCTCTCCTGTTCTCTTGGAGCTCCTTTAGGCCCTGGAAGGGGCTCTGAGGTCTCCTTGGAGCCTTCTCTTCCCCAGGTGAACCCCCCCAGCTCTCCCAGCCTAGTTCCTGTTCTGACACATCTTTAGTGATCTGGTTGTCTCTCTTCTGGCCCAATAAAGCAGCACATCTGCTGCTATGCTGAGCAACTGTTCAGCTCTATTTTAGCTGAACCCACTAAAATTTGATGAAAGAGTTGCAAAATTAGCTATTCCATTTCTCTCTTCAGGTTTTACAGACTTTTGAGGAAATTCCGTTGTGCAGCGTCCTGGAACAGATAAAAGAAAAGCACAATCTGGAAAAAGTGAAAAAGGTGAGTCAGCTCACAGTATTTGCCAACTGCTGCTTCAAACTAATTGTTCTCTATTCTTGGTGTATTGTGTGTTTTGGGGGTTCTTGCTAAAGCAAATGACTCTAATGAAATAACAGAAATATTTGTGAAAACTGGAAGTTGATGACATTGTCATTTGGCCCTGTTCTAGTTGAGATTTGCCTGTGTGATGAAATGGTATTCTAGGACAGTTCTTAAATACCATGCAGGAGGTTGTTTTTCAGTGTGTTACCTCCCTATGGCAGAGCTGTAGCTGGATGTGAAATCTAACTAAAGGGGTTTTTTAATCCCTTTTCTATTTGTTTTTTTTTTCCTTTACAGAAACTTGTGAGAAATGCTGCTTTTGGGAACTTTTTTGGAGTTATGGCTCTGTTCCAGTCTGGGCGGCTTGTGAAGGTAGCACGGCTGTTGGGTGTGTCAGTTCTGGTTTGGGGCTCTCTGGTGTGGAAAGAGGATTCACAATGCAACAGGACTTGAGGCATCAAGTTCAGTTCTTTTCTTTTGCATTACCCGTAGACTTCTTGTGCCTTTTAAATTTCTGTTCCTGACTAGAAAGTAGGAACTGTGTCACGTAGTACAGGAGGTTCCTACCTCTCCTGGAAAGAAGGGATCTGTTGTTATATACTGCCAGAAAACACCAATTTGGGAAAAGCTGAGTGGCCTATCAGGAAACTGTTGTCTATATTTTTATTACAAGTAGGCATAAACATCTCAAGAGTGAATTATTACCTGAACCTTCAGCTTAATCTCTGATGCACATCCTCTGTTTTTGGCTTCTCTTTCTTTCCTAGGACCGGAAAGCTCTGCTGGAGAGCATCCAGCTTCTCCAGCAGCTGACAAACCACCAGACACACCTCCGAGATCTCCCACGCAAAACTCTCATCGACATCACCTCCGAGGTACAGGCACAGCACGTGCTGGGTGGGAGGAGGGAGGGCTTGGCTTCGGGGTCGGCTTTTCCCTTGGTTTATTCACAGCTGGAAGCTATAGGGGATGTGGAAGAGTGAGTTTAAACTGTGGGAGCTCTCCTGTATTGCTTGTGTTCTGGGAAGGATGCTCTGGTTCAGCTTAGTCTGATTTCATCATGGACAAACCTACAACCTGTTTTTTCCCATTTACTTGCTTGGATAATACATTAGACCATCTGCTCTTTTGAATGTTGAAAGCTCTGAACAGCAGACTTTGTTTTTATGCACCAAGCCTGGGCCTAAGCTTGAATTTTGAGCTGTTGGGAGAGAAATGATGTTGTGACAAGGAGTAAAGGAGCTCTGAGGATACAGTAAAAGAAAGAGTTTGTTTATTTCCATCTTTCAAGTGGATATAGTTTGTATGTATGAAATCTAAATCAAAAACAGAGAGTTAAATCAAACAGTGTTAAATCAAAACAGAGAGTTTCCTCCTGCCTGGGCTGCACGGCTGTACAGGCAGGAGCAGTCAGACAGCAGGAGAACAATTGCAGCTGGAGTCAGGTGACCAGAATTGCTGTCTGATGACAACATACTGTCCTACTCCCCAGGGTTAAGCACCTGAGACTGTCTGGCACTACTGGACACATCCGTTAGTTATTTTTGGTTGTGTCACCATGAAGACTTTCTGAAGTTTCCAGAACACTGCAAGCTCTTAGTAAAATGTCCTGTAATGCAGATACTGCACTGCAAATTAGTGAAATGCCCTCAGATGTTCTCATATGCTCTCACCCTCATTCCTGTCCAGGTTCCTGAAAGTGTGTTTGAGGAGGTCCTGTTCGACATCTTGCAAGGTGACCTCTCTTCAGCCTTCACATCTCCAGAGAACCTGCACCTTCTGCTTGTGGGCATGAGGAAATTCCCTGGTGTTCTGAAACCTAAAAAGCTGAAGAAGCTGTTTGGCTCACCTACGGTTGTAAATGAGGAAAATATTCCCAGGTAAATTCTTAAATAAGGAGCATTAAATCCAGCACTCTTGTCCTCTTGGCTAGCAAGAGAGAAATGTGGCTGTGATTGTGATACCTGCCTGTATTTGCCACTGCAGGTGCTGTTAAGGGCTAGGTGTTAATTGTTACGCAGGTTCCTAAATTATAGCTTTGTCATTTCTCCCAGGAGACACAGCCTGCAGTGCTCAGGAAATGTTCTGTGTCCTTCGGCAGGATGAATTTGGCCTTCAGCAATTCCCCTTCCAGGCCAGATCTCTCACATTGTTTTGTTTCTTCTCCTAGACTTGTAGAGCTTCTGAAAAGTGCTGCCAAGTCTGAGAAGGAGGACAAGAAATTGCCCAGCGTAGTGTTTGACTTGCTGCAGGTTGCACTGAAGGAAGGTGCCTTTGAACTCTTCTGGAATGAAGCTGTGGAGAACGGGCTATTGAAGGAGAAACCAGGCCCCGTGAGGTTTGTTCTAACATACCCTGTTTGTTGTTTGCTGTATCACCTTTCTTGACCCAGAATTTTTGGCTGCCCTGCCACTCCCTCTCTGTCTTACCCCTGTGTGTGGCTTTACTGCTGTGCCTCAGCCTGAGGGAATCTGCTTTGTTCCCACCCAGTTACATGTGCTACCGGTTGCTGGGCAGTGCTCTGCCCGTGCTGTCCCTGGAGCAGCTGCAGGTGGTTCTCAGAGGGAAGGTGATGCTGCACTATGGAGAACATGTGATAGCAACTCAGGTAGGTCTTCTGAACGTGCCTGTGCTCAAGCTTGTCCTGAGCAGGAGTCGTCTCTGCCCCCCTCCTAGTTTCACATCATCCTGTATAAAAAAATGTTTATGTCCTTTTAGACCTTGAACTCTGCTAAAAGCAAGGTTATTGGATGACCACTGATTGCAATGGACTGGATATAATTGTAATATAGTTGTAATTGGTTAATTGTAAGTTCCTATTTTAAGGGTTTTGAAGCTGTTCAGCACTGCCCCACCTGCTTTCATTGCTGCTGCTGAGAAAGCTCTAGTGCTGGAGGGAGCAGAGGAAGGGCAGCCCTCAGCATATTGACAGTGTCAGATGTCATCCTTTAGCAGTCCCTTTGATTTTGTGTGTCCAGAAGCTCCTTTTTGTCTGTCATTGTGCTGGTGGTTGCATGAACGTTTGAAGGCAAAGACAAAAAGGGACAACTCGTGCTTTTGTTTGTCAGTGCTTGTTTCCATAAGCACAACTGAAGTTTAAGCACAGCATTGATTTGGAATTGGATTTTGGAACTCCTCTTCCTCCTTCCCTCCTGGGAAGCCAGCAAACAACACAGCTGTGTTACAAAGGGAGAAAGAACAAAAGGGGAATGTTGATAAAACCTGGCTTTAGCTCAATTTTTTGTAGTAACGTAGTCCCAAACCTCCTCTGTGGGCCCCAACATCATTGCTGTCGCTTGAGAGAAATAGGACTGTGCAGTGTTTCTCTTCTGGTACCAAAGCAGCAACAGATGTGGTGGTTTGCTCTGAAAATAATGCTTACCATGGTGCCTCCCTGCATGGCCCATATTTCTCCACTGACTTACTTGTTTTCCTATTTCTTGCTTTTTATTCTCATTGCACAGTGAATTAAGACTGTGTTCTTCTATCAAAAATATACATTCATTTAATTCCTGTTCGAAACGTGCAAATCCCCTGAAGACAATGATTGACTGAGTGGAAGGAGAAACTCCTGGTATTGTTGATGATGAGAAAATAGAAACTATCTTAGTTTGAGTGTGGTTTTGATTTTGTGGGTTTGTTTTGTTTAGTTCCTTGACGTGGGTTGTTTATTTTGGAATGCGAATACTGTTACTTTGTACTTCCTTATGGGATTCTGCCGGTTGTTGAAGATGGAACTAGACAAAGCTTGAGCCTGATATGTACTGACAATTATCCTCATGATTCTACTTTATCAACAGGGGAGCAAATCTACTTGATTTGCTGTTGTTGAGAGGTGATTGATGAACCCCCTGTTGTGAGCTGTTATGCTGTTTACAGCGTCTCTCCTGGAGTTTTTCTCCTGGTTTTCATGCTGATGCACTAGTATTGAGTTCTCCAGCAGTGCAAGCAGGAGCTTGCTAAGCTGTGTGCTCTGTGAGATTTCCTGCAGGGGTATCTATGTTGTAATTGGATGGATTTGTAGTTAATTACAAATTTCTTGCCATTACTGTTTCTGCTCCCACAAGGTCACTGTGTTGGATGTGACACTAGACCAAACAAGTTGTTGTAGTAGTTTACAAAAGATGGGTTGCACTTTTGGAGTGCAAACACCTCTTTGAGGTTTCTCCAGTTATGCATTTGGTTTTTTTTCCAGAACAGATGAGTGGGATTCAACACTGTGGGCTATGAAAGACTTTAAGGGAATAGGGGGTGTGGTGAGGTGGGACCTGTCCTGGTCCAGCATGCTGCTGGACAGTGTTCCAAGGCCAGCAGCCTCCCAGCTGTGTGCCGTGTTGAGTCAGTGGCAGGACTGAGGGTAGGACTTAGCACAGAGGAACCACATCTCAGGGTATGGTTTTTAGGTTAAACATGTCAACTCCCCCTTATTTCAGAGTTTCTCAACACTTCTGAGGCACCAGGGAGAGGAGGTGGCATTTGTTCTACCCTGTGTAGGTCAGCAGGCTCTAGGGCTGCTGGATAAGACCAGAACTGCTGGTGGGGAATTTCCACGTCTAAGGAAAGTCCAAGGCAGATGATGTGAGAAACATCCTGGACTTTCACCCAAAATAAGAGCTGGTTCAGCCCACTGAAGCTTTGCTGTTTTGGAAGGTACAAATTAAAGGGTTGGGTTTGGTACATGACAGGAATCTGTGGTTGCTCACAGTGGTTGCTCCTTTGAGAGGAAGACCAGGAGCTGGAATTGATGGCCTACTATAAGCCTTAGGACAAATGTGCAGGCATGTGACTTTAATTTACTTACTGCAGCCAAATGCTTTGAAGTGATTTACACTGGAAGTGTCCAAGGCAAGGTTGGATGGTGCAGGGGGTGGAATGAGATGAGGTTTAAGGTCCCTTCCAACCCAGGCCATTCTGTGATTCTGTGATATGTCCTTACAGAGCAACTCAGGCTGAGTGTGAAGTTCCTAACCTGCTTGTTTGACTGTGTTTTTCAGCTTCCACAGGGACTGAAGTTTGCTGCAGAGATGGAAGGCTACATAGATAAATTCCTGAGTGACTGTGATGACCCGGAGAGGCAGCTGGCTGTGATGATGGGCTTCTCTACCCTTACCCATCAGGGGAAGCCAGTGTTGCTGAGTGCTTCCAGGGTAGTCAGACACCTGCAAGCAGTGGCCTTGCAAAAATACGTCAGCTGGCTCAAAGACATGTTCCTCAGGCCAGACTTGGACTGTTGTTTAGACTTCTCAAGTAACCGGCAGAAACAGAACCGGGAAAACGCAGATGGGTGAGTGTGTGGGTGATGCACCTCCCTCCCTCTGGTCTGTGGTGACAGCAGTTGCCTGTGTGAAGTCTGGCTTGGACAGACAATGTTTGCTGGTTCCCTTGCCGTGAGTTGACAGTTGTTGGTTATTTCCTCTGTCCCAGAAGGTTTTGCCCCAGCATCTGACTCTTTGCTGGGATTCAATTCTGCAAATAGCAAACACAGTAAGAACCAGCCAGCCTGACGAAAGCAGGCTGGATCACCAGAAGAGCCTTTTCTCTTCTTTTTCTAGCCCTGACAACTGCCTTGGCAAAGATGTCCAGTAGCTTCCTCTTTCACTACAGCTTCTCAGGTCTTTGTAGAAATTGTGCCTCTCTTTTATCTGTGAATTAAACTGGCCTGAGTGCCAGTGTCTGTGTGTT
>JAWWLV010000053.1:7892979-7927065 GCA_035041135.1 Platyrinchus mystaceus | reverse complement strand
TGTCTGTGTGTTACCTGTGTGCCTACAACCTCACTCCACTGGTTGCTGCAGTTCTTGAAGAACTTTTTGCTCATCTGCAGTCCCTCAGTGTGGTAAATAGACTGGTTTTTTGCATAGTAAAAAGCAGACTTGGGAAGATTTTATCTCCTGTAGTACCTGTTGCTCTCGTACTACATAATTGGCTGCCTTTAGTGTAAAGCCTCTAAATATCTGAAAATCACCTCTTTTTGCAGTGGGTTGTGTGGTTTGTGTTTATTTTGGGATAGTTTTCAAACTACTGATTGTGTCCCCTTCCTTATTCAAAGAGCACACCACAAGATTGCTCGACTGAGAAGGTGGATCATCCACAAACTGGTGAACATCACTGAAAGTGCATTGAGAAAAGAAGAGAGCCTTGTGATGGACATTGCCAGGTGAGAGTGATTTAAAGACACATGTGCTTGGGATAATTCTGTTCAGCTTGACAGAAGTATTCCAGGTAATGATATCACCAATTCCCATGACTCTAAGCAAATTCAGTAGTGGAAATACTCCATAACATAAACCATTTTGGGCTAGGTTTTGTTTTCAAAATACCTTCTGCAAAATTGGAGTAAACTGTGTCATAAGTAGTTGGCACTTAAAATTACTTTATTCCCATTTAAGTAAATTTACCATTCCTACTTGCCTAAGCTGCTTGAAGATATTACTTGTAATATCAGGTCTTAATAAGTGTTTGTCTGTCATTTAGAATGTCTTGGAGAATATGACCCAAATCTGTCTTGAGTATTATGTGGCCTCAAGTGCTGGTGCTTCACTTTTGTGAAGTCCCAAGTATTTTTTTCTCCTCTCTCCCTTGTGTACCTCGAGGAAAGGGTCTTACTGTAAATAGTGGCTTTTTTCACCATCTGGACTCCCTTGTATAAGATTGTGGTGAGTCTGTGGCACTGCTTGGCTTGCACACACGGGCTGGTGTTGCTTTATTATGACCAAGCTGGGTCTTTATTTTGTTCCTGTTTCTGTCTATTCCAGGTTTTGCTTCTTCCATGCCTTCTTTGTTGCTAAGAAAAAGACTTCCCAGATAGGTGAGGCGAGTGTCCTTCCATCAGAGCCCCTGGATGAACGGGATCATACAGAGACAGAAAACTACTTCTTTGGGTAAGGATTTGCTTGCGTGCTTTAAGCCTGGAAATTTCTCTTATTTTCCTGAGGATAAGATCAGCCTGTGAATGGCAGGGCAAAAGTTTTGGAATTGCAAGCTGCTACTGGAGCATTTCTTTGACTCCAACACTGGGGGATGGCTTTTTTTAAGGAGGTCCGGGATGGATTTTTCAAATATCCATGATTTGTTCATGGCAAGCTTGCTGAGTGTTTGTGTGGTGATCAGGTGGCTGTGGAGCTGAGCTCAGACTGCTTTTTTCCATAAGATTTCCATTGCCTTTGCTGTAAGCTGGAAAGAGAAGGATCCCAGAGAGGTGGGGGGGGTTATGCTGGTGAATGCTGACTTTCTGTCTGTTCTGTGTGTGAGCTGCTGATGGCTCCACAATCCTCCCTGTACTAAGGGAGATGGAACTGATCATAATAGATGTTTTTAGGTGGGAGGGAAAGCAGAGGACATGGTGAGACACAGCATGGGAAAGAGCTGACAATTATCAGTCAGTGTCCAGATGTGCTTGGGATCACTGAGACAATGAGCTTTGCACTGCTGAGCTTGGACATGTGGGGGGGTTGAAACTTGGGCCCTGTGAATCTGGGCTGCAGTGAGTGACCAGAGCTCTGGGATGAGAGTGCTGTACAGGTGGGCATTACTTTGGAAAGTGGGAGAAGGCTGTCTGGTTCCTCTGACAATAACATGCTGGCTGTCCTAATTTGCAGGTTACTTCAGACTTTGAACACCCTGCCTGTTTTGGGGGATACAGCAAAGGCTGCAGCCTTGAGGGAGAAGCACGTCCATGGTGTCACTGTAGATGGGAAGCTGTGGATCTTTCTGCTGGTTGAGTATGCCAACAAGCTGCTCTCCAGTGAGCATGTCAAAGCTGTGAAACCTTTTACCAAGGAACAGAGGGATATCTGGGAGAGGTGAGAGGCTTGGAAGGTTGGGTGTGGGTTTGGTGAGGCGAGCAAGGTGGAAAAGCCCTGGTCTTGGTCTCTCTTGGGCCAGTAAAAGAGAGATTGTTTTCTCTCATCCTCTTCTGTTCTGGCTGCTGTAGCAGAGCCATTCACAGGCAGTGGCAGTTCTTTTCCTTCCCTTTGAGTATCCTGCACCAGTGGCTGTGTTTCAGAAGGCCTTTCTGTTTCTCGTCACCACATTCCTTTCTTCCTGTTCCTTCTGTGTGTTAACTATGTGATAATCATGTCCCTTTCTATTTTTGCTTGTAGTCCCTCTCCAAACATGATTGTAACTCTGCTTATCTTTTCTCCTAATAATGACTGTACAAACTTCTTGGTGACTCCTTTCTGAGTTTCATTTTCCATAAAGGTCTAGGCCTTGGCTGTGGTATTAGGAATCAAGCCTGTGCCCAAGTGCATTTTTTTATAAGCCACACTCAGTAAGATACTATTGTTGGGTTAAGGTTGTGTGCTCCATGTCCAATTTCAAGTACTACATGTCATGCTTTTAGTCTGATCATAAGAGAAGGTTTGCTGTTGTAATTGTGAAAAACTCAAGAGCTTTCTTTCTTCAGAACACTTCAGTCTGTGAAGAATCTGCAGAAGAAGGAAAATAAATCAGACAGTGCCAAAGTTGGTGCTTTCCAGCAGCTTCTGCTTTCGATGGCCATTCATCTTTTCAAGGTAAGGCCTCTTAGAAGAATATTTCTGTGGTATAAAATGGGGTGATGGTTGGGCTTTCTGAACACTGAGCTGGAGGGTTTCTCTGTGTCCTTTCACAGCCTCTGGCTTCTGAAAATGGGCAACTGGCAGCTAATAAACTCTGATTCTTACACTGACTGTAGATGTGTAGGGGGCAAAGCTTGACCTGAGCATTAGTTTTACCCTTGATTTGTTGCTGAGTGGAGCAATTTTTACTTGATTTCATGTTTTTTTCTGCAAAACGGTTGTAGTAACTGGTTGTAATATCTGTACGTATTTAGGGTGGTCCTTAGATTTGGAGTAAATTCCCTCTGTTGCTGGTGGTAGTGGGGAATTCTGAGAGTGTTTATTGTCTGCCTGTGATCAAACAGAATCAGCCTGAAACAGTGGATGTTCTGAGCGACCTCCTGAACTGCACAGAGAGAGCCTTCAGCAAAGAAGCCAAGAAGAAAAAGACTGGTGAGTCTTACCTGCAGATAGAAAGGGAGTGGGGTTGCTAGTGGTCTGTGAAAAGGCAGAAGATGGCAGTTCTGCATTAGTGATCCTGATTGCATTGGTTCCTGCTTGATGCACTTATCCCTGGGGGAATCCCCTCTCCTTCCTTCTGTTTCCATGCCTTTCTGAGTCTCTATCTGCACCCTCAGTGGGCTGTGTTCCTGTGTGTTTTGGAAGGGATTGCTGAGCTCCACAGCTGGCCAAGCAGTGTCCAAGGTAGTTCTTGTTCTGTTCTGGCCAAGAACTTGACTGAAGTGGTGGATCTGCCAGGGCAAAGCTGTGGGCTCTCCTAATCCCTGGCAGGCCTGAAACATGATTATTTCATAGCTCAAGCTCTGGGCAAACTAAATGTGCCCTCTGTGTAGATACAACCCATTTGGTGTTTGAGGCTGGTCCTTGTTTAGAGCCTGCAGAGCCTCAAAGTTGGGACTTGACCAGGAAAGAACTTGGCTTGGTTTTTTGACTTCCTCTCTAACTGTGGTCATGTTCTCCTGAAATCTGTGTAAATCAATTTGAGGGTACTGTAAAAATAAAAGCTCTAATTTTATGGTGGCTTTGTTGTTTGTAGATCAGGATTCCCAAACTTTTGGGCTAGTGGACAAGTTTCAAATGCCATCACTTTTCATGGGCTGCTGTGAGTCCGGATTTCATTGGAAACACTATATATTTTGCTGACTAGCTGCTGATTGCTTTAGTGTGACTAAATAGGTGTCACACGACTTGCAGAACTGCTAATGTAAGTCATGGTTTAATGAACAGCAGGTTTTGTTGCTTTGCAGTGGCCAGAAGACCATTTCAAGCATATTTCTCCCTCTGGTTTGTAGCCCTCTGCTCTGTGTTGCTGAGTGGGTACTTTCAAGAGTCAGCTAGAAGGGCAATCTTTTTTTCCTCGGTGATTTTTTCTGTAGTTCCTTATTGATGTGCCAGTGCCCCTTCCTGTCATTGTTTGTTTCTGTGCAGACAACTCGGAGCCAGGATGGGTTGAGGTGATGGTGGAAATCCTTCTGTCCCTCCTTGCCCAGCCCAGCCTACTCTTACGGCGGATTTCCAAGAGTGTGTTTGTGTGGATTTGCCCAAATCTGACCAAGAGGGGCTTGCAACTGATCCTGGATGTAAGTGAGGCACTAGTAGGGCATTGTACTATTAGCCTGTCTTGTCCCTAACAGATGTACAAGCACGTCTCAATTTTGGGATTGAATTAAGGTCTACTTGATTTAGAAAATGTCTGACAGCGTGTGCTACTGAATTCAAAGGGTACCTTAGAGAGAGTTTTTGGGTTTTCTTTGTTTGGTTGTGGAGTTTTTTTATGGGAGCCTGAGATCTGTGCATTCTGGTAGTTTAAGGCTGAAGAAATTCCGGGGTCAGTTTATGTAACTAGATTTTATATGTGAGTATAAATGGTAACAACGTTTTTCTAGGAAAGTTAATCTTCGAGGTGCTAAAAATAAGTGACACTAAAAGTCTGAATTGGTCATATCACTAAGATGGGGTCTTCTGGGAGAGTAATATGGATTGCAAAGAGGGGCTGTCAGGTACTTTATGTGATATTACCCAAATACTTCATTTGTAACAAACCAAGATGTGCAGTGTCACCAACCCTCTGCAGTTTTCTCCACCTTTTTTGTAACTTATAGAAAGAACCTGGCGTATTAACAAACAGAAAGTTAATGCCCTTTTGTCCTGTTTCCTTATTCAGCTGGTTTTCTGTGCTGAAATTTCTGTCTTTTGCACACAAGAAACGTGTCAAAACAAAACACTGAAAAAACACAAGTCACTTTTTTTTTTTTGTAGGTTTTTGACCCAAATCAAGAGGAAAATGAAGAAAGTGCCGTTGTCGTGATGGAAGAATCAAACAAAAAGACCAAACTGACAAAGGACACGGTAATTTTTGTACCATGGCCAGTGACAAATACTCTTCAGATCTTCACTGTTAAAAAATCATACCTGATCTGTGGTAATAGACTTAATTGCATTTGTCTGTTGTGAGGAAAAAGACTGTTGCTCCACCGAGGTTTGTTTTAAAGGTGCAGCACATGGATGGATGGTTGGAAGTGCATATTTGAGTCTCCTGGGCTGCTGGTGTGGGTGTGGCTGGTTGAATAGACGGCTTTCAGAGAAGAATTGGCTTTATCCTGAAATCAGCACAGGCCTCTCCTTTTTGCAGCCACAGACTGGATTGTGGCTGTGATGCACAGCCAGCTGAATTCCAGGTCTCATGTTTTAAGAACTGCAGAGATTCCAGCCATAAAGCATTACAGGCATTAGCAGAGAGGAGAGTCAGATGGGGCTGTTTCCTCAGATGTTCCTTGGAATCTTCTCTTTGATACTTACTTAATATGGCAGAGAAATCTGTATTACGTTCTGCTTTTAGCTCTTGTGAAGACCTGTTATCTCGATATCTGAGCTGTCTTTACTTGGATCTAAGGGCTGGAAGAACGGCAGGGGGGTAGGGAAGGCTTGGGGTTTTATTTGTGAACAGTGACACACCTGAGAATGGAACAGGGTTTGAGGCATGGTGGGGTCAGGAGATGAACTTTTCATCCTCAGGACGAGGAAGGGAGTGAGGACTCCTCGGATGAAGAGGACACTGACAGTGGAGATGAGGAGGAGAATGAAGAGGTCGACAATGATTTTCGCAGTCAGCTGATGAATGTTCTCCAGGCAGGGAATGCACTGGTATGTTTTCACTGCCTACCTTGGTACAGATAACACGAGGTTTGGGGTGGTGAAAGATGATCTAATAACCCACATCCTGTCTGAACTCATGCAGTGACACCCCCAGCAGCCATCTCTGTATGGCACTTGAAGCAGGAGGTCAAGACCTTTAAGTGAGCTGTGGGAATAAGTCACTTATTGTTAAAATGTCCTGAGCACTTAGCTTGTCTAGTCTAGCCTGACACAGCTTGTGCTCCTGCCTGTAGTAAGTGAGATTGATGTGAGCTAAAGCAGTAAGATACTGTCCATGATGACTGCATTGGCTGGCCTGTGTGAAGGAGTGATCCCAGAAGGCCACTCTGGAGACTTGAAGCAGCAGTAGAGTTTGGTTTAATGATACTGATAAAGGCTGCAGACATACCAACATATGAACCTCTTTACTGAAGGAGCAACAGCACAGAGGGTCTCAGGGTCAAAACCTCAGCCTCTTCCCTCTCCTGAATCCTCCAGTGTACATGTAAGTGCTGTGCAGCCAGAGTTACCTGATCAGAAATATAAGCAGGATTTCTCATGGGCCTGAGAATCTGTGTTCCCTCCCCACCTTGTTGTTCTGGGTTTAGAGGTATTTACATCCCTCCTTGGGTCTGGTCTTGGCTGTGGTTTTCTCTCCGCTGTCTTTTTGAAGTACATGAGTTGACGTGTTGTTTTTATATTCTAAAAACAAAAGGGAGGAGATGGGAGTGATGAAGAGCTGGATGATGAGGCTATGATGGCTCTTGACAAGAACATCTCAGCCCTTTTTGCAGAGCAGCAGAAACGGATCCGGGCAAAGAAGGATGAGAAAGACAAGATGAGGAAAGAGAAGATCCTACGGAGAGATTTCAAGGCTAAGGTGGGAGAGGAGTGTTTGCTGTGAAGACCTCTGTCTTAGTAGCACCTTAGTTGAAGCCTACAGTGTGCCCTGAGCTACCTGACACTGAACAACTTGGTCATTTATGTATGTCATGAGCTCCTGGAGGCTGGGACTGGATTGTTCTGGCTTGGTACATCACCTGGCACAACACTATTGTGATCAGTGATTGGGACTTCACAGGCCTGCTTCAAAAAAAACCCCAGTGCTGTGCTTTCAAAAAGTGTACCATGGTTGCCATTTGCTGATCTGAAATGCTTCAGTCTGTAAGATCCTCCCCAGTGGTGTCTTTTGGTTTTTGTAAACTGGACAGGCTTGATGTTCCTTAGTGTGACTTGCATGAAATTCCTCAGGTAATTTTGCAACATAAGCTTTTTTTTTTTTGCTTGTTTTGTCGGTAAAATCAGGGGGATTGTGATAAATCCCCTGGTTGGTTTTGACTGTAATGCTGAGTTCAGGCCACCTGGTGTCAGCATAGACTGCCTGGGATACTGGGGCATCCAGGGACAGCTCCAGCTGCTCCCAGACAGAAGTGCCTGGAGTCAGGTTAACCACGGTGAAAGCTGAACAGTGGCGTGAGCCAGTGCCTTATTTCCATTTTCATTCAGATGCTGTTCTGTAAAAGGGCTGATTTTATGCAGTGCACTGTGTGGGAGTCAAGAGGAGCTTGCAGTTGGTGCTAACAGAGACCTGTGCCAGGTTATAGTGACTGCAGGTCTAGCCAGGTGACAGTGATTCTCATAACTGCTCTTTGTAGGTGGTGTCATGGCACAAATAGAGCTGCAATCAGCAGATAACATTTAATCTTTAGTTGCAGATTTTTAATTTTCAGTTTCTCGTGCTCCAGCAGGACAAATGATAGCAGAAGGTGTACAGATCTCAGGTGCAAATTGCTTTCCTCAGCCCACGCCAGTCTGAAGGAGTTGCTCTGGGTAGATCCATCTTGTTTCCCTGCCTGCATTGGTTCTCACGGCAGTAACTCCTGTGTTTGCAGGTGCTGGATCTGATTGATGTGTTCCTGATAAAGCAAGCAGAGAACCCCTTGGTGTTTGACATCATTGAGCCCCTGCTTCAGTTGATAGAGCAAAGCATGAGCTCAGGCTCTGACAAGCAGGAGGTTGACTTCCTCCGGAAGACAGCCAGTATCTTCAAGTAAGTGTCCTTACACTTCCAGATAATGCACAGTGGCTTTTGATCAACAGCAGTGGTGTTGGTTGAACCCCAGGAGTTGGTCTTTCTAACACTGAAGGCAGTTGCTGTGTTTATAGGTTGTGTAGGATTAGATTATCAGCACCACACATACACACAGTGCTTAGTCATAACCTGCGGGAAAAGAATTAGGATCTGGGGTTTGTAGTCTGAGGGACTTCAAGTGTCAGACCTGTCAAACCAGGTGGAAACCTCAAGAACAAACACTGGTACTGTCACTGAATATCTCCACAGGCCTCTGACCTCTGAGTCAGACTATGCAACAACTCCCAAGGCTTAAAGAGTGGCTGGAGCAAAAAAGGCCCCACATGTTTTTATTGAGACAGACAAAGTGGAAATTCTCTGTTCACAGCCAGAAGTGAGGGATGATACCAGCTAAACAGACATAATGCCTGGTGTGTATCATGAGTTGTCGTCTGTGCTCCACTCCCTGACAACCTCACTGCTGTTCTAAAGCATTTTTAGTGCTGCTCTCTCCCCCAAGTTTAGAAACAGTTGTGAAGTAACAAGGTTTGAGGCAGCCAGTCCCCTTGGTGGGAGCTCTGAAGGAAAGTCAACTGTGATGCCTAAATAGCTGTTTGAAAGTGAAGAGCAAGTGTCCTCATCCTTCTTGCCACAGCAGTGTGCTGCCCCCAGTTTACTACTGTTTATGTTATCACTCCCTGTGTGTTGGGTTTGTTTGATAGGGTGATGAGGGTTCCTGGCCAGGTGTTCCAAGAGCTATCTCTGTAGGTAATGGGTTTGTTTGTGGTGCCCTGCAGGAACTCGCTGTGCCGCAATAAGCAGTACTGCAAGAGAGTGGACACCCTGCAGGAACACGTGCACACCTTAGTGCAGAGGCTGGTGAAGAAAGCCTGCAAGCACACTGACTCTGCAGTGGCTCTCTATTACTTCAGGTGAGTGTCCTCAAGGAGCATCTGCTGGTGCTGTGAGCAGGTGTGATGTTGCATGTTAAAAAAGGTCTGAGAAGCAAGAGAATCCCTGAAAGCTTGGTGCCAGCATCTGTGTCTCACCAGTCAGTCCTGGCAGGCTGAAGCATTTTCAAACATGTCTGTTTTTTGGTGATTATCTTATAGGGCTCTGTACTACAGAAATGGTCTGATACAGGTTTGCTTGTGGTGGTGGGAAGCACTTCTTTGAGGCTTCCTCTGGGAGTAATGCAGTGTGTGCCTTCAGTGGGAGATGAGTGTAATTTCTAGGCAACTTGTGATGATCATTCTGTGAATACAATGTTTACTCTCTCCATGATAGCACAATGAGGACATTAATGATTATGAGTCCTGACTGTACATACCAGTGTTCTCTCCTTTGCTGCCGAATACAGGAAAAATGAGGATAAGCCAGATGTGAATTTATTAGGAAACATGAGTGATCTTGCTGTTCCTTGGTGCAAATTGGAGTGCTATTTACCAGCAGCCTCTCTTGTGCCATGTAGGCAGTTTCAGAAAGACTTTCATACTCAGTCTGGGATTTCTTAAATTCAGCTGTGAGTGGAGTGGGTACCCTGTTGCATGGTCAACCCAGTGCCATGGGGCAGTGTTGGCTCTCAGCACACCTGCCTCGTGGCTGTGCAGGAACCGTGGTACTTCTGGCAGCACAGAGCTGTCTGTGTGTGCTGCATGGCTCCCTGACAGCTTCCCAGCAGTGGCAGTCCCGGGTGGAGCTGTGCCCAGTTCATACATTTTCCAAAAGCAGCAGAGTGTCTCCCTGCTCTCCCAGTTGAAGTGCCCCAGTTCTCCAGCACACAGCAGCCTGGGCTGAGAGGCTGCACTACAGCACTGGCTGAGACGTGCAGGCTCCAAAATCCTGGGTGAATGCAGGAGCCCTCAAATGCCAGTCAAAAGCATGAGCTTGAGGAAACCAGGCTGATAGTGAGGATGTCTTACTGTGGTGATGGTTAATAAAACATGCATCCTCCTAAGATTTATTTGTCTGTAGGTCTGACAAAAGTGGGTTAGACTGAGAGAAGGGGCTCTCTGGGACTCTATAACCCTCTTTGCTACAGAATAAGCTGCCTGCACCACTTGGCCTCTGCCCTCAGGAGGCTTTGCAGTGGTACTGTGACACTGTGGTAACTGATATGTTCTCCCCTTTTCTTTTTTAGTGCCTCATTATACCTGCTCAAAGTGTTGAAAGGAAACACATCATCAACTGGTCCTCCCCCTCAGCCAGAGAAGCAGAGCGACAGCAGAGCGAAGCAGGAGTGTCAGGTAGGCCATGAAGCTGCTCCTGAGGATGTGTTTTTTGCCAGTAAAGTTGCATTACCTTATTTTGCTGAGTGGGCCTTGCTTGTTCAGTGTCCCTGGGCCTGCTGCCTGCAGGTACCTGTCTACGTGATTTCCATAGAACTGAGTTCCCTATCCCCTTCTGGCCCTCACCCTCCTGCCTTTCAGTGCCTGCTTGCCCATAGTCACCAGGGCTGCTGATGCACAGTGGACCCAGGTTAATGGCTGAAGAAGCCTGCTGTGTATTTGTGCTGCTCTCCTCCCTGATTTACTGTTTTTTCCATTAACCTCTTGACAGTCACTCTTGAGTTCTTTTCCAGAGGAGCAGGGAGGCACAGCAGAGTGGAGTGAACCCCTATCTCCCTGAGGTTTGGGCTGAGTTATCTCTGGGTGGAGAGCATGTGGAGGAGCCTTGATTTCAGTGGTAGTTGTTTGCAAGGAGACTCTTCCTCTGTTTGTGCTATGAGTGGCCATTACTCGGAGAGCCTTCATGCCTGGTCCCCTTTCACCTACTGTCTCTGCTGCATTTCACAGATCTCAGAGCATGGTGACCCTTTATACTGGGCAGCCCACTGCAGTCACCTCCACTGGAAACCCAGCAAAGTAGTGTTTCACCAGCTGACCTGATAGTTGCCTCTGAACCTCTCAAGTTGAGTGCAGGAATTAATGCCTTAATCCTGTTGACATCTTGTGGGGGAGAAAAATAAACAGGGCTACCTCATGCCAAGGGAGGGCCTGGAAATCACACACACTGAGGTATTATTGGAGGCTGAAAAGACAGCCAGTGTTTCTAGGGCTTAGTGAGAGGCTGAGAGTGTTAATCCAAGCAGCTCTTGTGCTGTGCTGGGCCTTTCTGGACACAAAGTGGGAGAGCTGTGGGGAATGTAAACAACGTACTTGATGCTGAGGTTGGAATGAGACATTCTTCACAGCATCCCTGTGCAGCTTCCCAGGGAAGGCTCTTATTCCTGTGGGAACAGAGCTGTGGTCCTGTCCAGGCAAGGACAGAGCCAGCAGCTGACGTTGTGTGGTGCTGCTGGTGCTGACACTGTGTTGAGGCCAGGAAGGTTTTGCAGTGGGGAACCAGAGACAAAGGTGTGGTGTGTTTCCAGTGAGCTGTGCTTTGTGAGCATAGTTTGGAGCTTTCCAATAATCAAGAAAGTGGAACTAGAGCAGAGCTTAGGGTGCACTGGCCAAATTTATGGAAAAATTGTTGAATTTTTTTGTGGTAAACATATGCATGGGAGGAGAAATCAGTTTTTTCCCCTACAGATGTGTCTGTCAAACAAACGCTAAGTAGAGACACTCAGTTGGGAAACTGAGGTCACATGCTTCAAGATCCATCTGCCCTGTTCCACTTTAGCCTGTGTTGAGCTGCAGTAGCACTGGGAGTTTGACCTGAGAATGGGACACCACATTAACTTGCCATGAGGCTGTGGAAAAATTCCTTGGGCACAGGTTCACAAAAGGCCCATGCGCTGTTGGGAAGATCACAGCTTTGGGAAGATCTTTCTTCCCGAAGAGCTGTAGCTTCCCTGGCAGTATGAGGTCAGGAATGCTGGAACGTGATGCTCCACACTTGGCTTTCTATTCACTCCTGTGTTTGTTTAGATCCATATGGCCTGTGCAGGTCTTGGCTGTTTGCTGTGTCTGAGATCCTTGTTCCCCACCAGAGGGAGATATTGGAGCATGGACAGTGTTTTGGGATTGCTGGATCCCTGATCACAGCTAGGGCTTGTCTGCTGAGTCCCTGGGAGTCCTGGACATAGCTCCAAGTGTATGTAGATCTAGATACCCACATACACTAATACCTACAGATTCCAATAGCTCTCCAGCTGAGAACACCATGTGCACAGCCCAGCCCAGCTGCTGCAGGGTGGCCTGGGAGTGCTTTGTGAGCCTTGTGTGTTAGACATGCCCAGCACAAACCTAGAGCACAGCTCCCACACTACCTGCACTGTGTGTAGTCTTACTGGAAAGCTGTGCTGCCCTTCACTGACATGGTCATACTGCTGGTGGTGCTTGGGAGAGCATGTTTGGGGCCCACTCGGTTGTTCCTTCATGGTTCTGTGTCATGTCTCGTAGGCCACTATGATATAAACTACTCAAGAGCAGCTGTTGGAAAAATCGCTGTGAACTGATAAAAATGAATTTCTTCATCCTTGTGTTTCACTGGGAATGTTTTTGTTGTTATTTTTTCCCCATAGCTGATGAACCCAGGCTGTTTGGATGTGAAGAGCGTGGCTGTTACCTACCGCCAGGCACTGACCCAGTTCTTCAGCAAGCGGAACAGTCCCCTCACGTGCTCCATGTTCCACGATCTCTTCAAACGCTTCCCGGTCAGTCTTGTTGACCTGTGTGTGCTGACTATCTTCTACTGGCTGTGATTGTAATTCTGGGGGAAGGAGGGAGAGAAACTTCTTGACTTTATTGTGGGCTTTTAAACTGCTGTGAGGCTTTATTGGATCTTCACCTGCTCAGACCCTTAATACTGCATGTTTTAACAGCAACACTGGAAAAGGCCAGGATCTCATTTATGGTTTGGGCTGGGATTCTGCATGGAGAATGCAGGTGAACAGAAAGCTGCTCTTTAAAGCATAGCATAAGAAGCTCTAATTTTTTACCAGTATTCAAGACAATGTGGATGAACAAGTTTTGCACAAAGGCAAAATGGGCTAGCTTGTTCAAACAGCCAGTGTAGCTCCTGTCTAGCTCTGCTCTGTCTGCAGGCTCAGTTTCTCAGTTTTCCTCCAAGAAGGCTGAGGAGTGTAGAGACTAATTGGAATCTAATCTGCAAGCTGTATGTTCAGACAGTGTCAGTGTCTGAAACGTTTGAGGTATTTCCTGCAAACTTGACCCATGCCTGGGGCTGATCTCCACTATGAGGACAGCCAGTTTTTAAGAAACAGGCCTTGGGCCTGAATGTCCTACAGTCCTTCAGGGATTTTTAGGTCAGAGCGAGCCAGAGGCAGTTGCCAGAAGCTTTTTCTCAAATCCTTTTAGGATTGATGTCTGACTGAGGGTGGGAGGAGGTGTAGGTTTGTGTAACTGGGGGACGATGCTTTCACACTCTGAGGGAATCCATCCAGGACAGAAGTCTTCTGCTTACCAGGTTTCTTAGGACACCAGCCCACAGTGCCACCCATGTAAGTTTGTGAAATGAGGGAAGGGCAGGGTTGGCTGGTGCCCACAAAGACAGCAAGCTTAAGATCCCATGTGCAGGTCTAGAGCCTGTGGGTTCCATGTGACTGTTCCTTGAAGAAATGTCTTTTAAAATCACTAAATCCACACATCTTTTAAATACTGCCAGGGATGGTGACTCAGTCACTTCCATGGGGAGTCTGTTCCAATGCCTGACAACCCTTTCAGTGAAGCAATTTCCCCAATATCCTGCCTAAACTCCCCAGCACAACTTGAGCCTGTTTCCTCTTGCGTTGTCCCCTGTTCCCTGGGAGCAGAGTCTGACTCCCCTCTCCTGACAGGGAGTTGGAGAGACTGAGAAGGTCCCCCCTGAGCCTCCTTTTCTCCAGATTGAGATCCCCCAGCTCCCTCAGCTCCTCCTCGTATTTGTGCTCCAGACCCTTCCCCAGCTCTCTTCCCTTCTCTGGACATGCTCCAGCACCAAAATGTCTTTCTTGTCATGAGGGGCCCAAAACCGACCCCAGGATTGAAGGTGTGGCCTCAGCAGTGAGTACAGGAGAATGATTACTGCTCTTGTCCTAGCATAAAGGAACAACTTTAGGATAGATAACCTGTCTCCAGGGAGGCTTTCCTCCTGACACAATTGTTTCTGGCCACTTTAGCGGGTGGTTTTAGGTGTTTACCAGACACTGAAGTTCTCCAGTCTAACTTGGCATCTTCTCCTTTGCCTGGGACTGTGCACAAAGTGAACTGACACTGCATAAAGTGTCAGGCAGATGCAGACTTTAGTCATCACCAGGCAGAACACAGGAGGTGAAGTAGCTGATTTTTCCAAGTAAAGACTTTTGCTGCTGATTTTTGTTATGATCAAGATTTCACTCAGGGCTGGTGTGAGCAAAGCTGTTAATTTTCCAATAAGCTGTTGCTGATCTCTGGGCATTTCTCTTTCTGGTGGCATTTTCTTCTTACTCAAGAAGCTGTGTAAAATATAGAGTGTTTTGCTTGAAAAACCTGTCTGTCATTAAACCATTAATAAGAGGCTGTGTCTTTCTTACAGATCATGTGTAAGCCATTAGTAGATACTCTTGTCGAGTTTATCACAGCAGCGACCAGGCAACATCAGCAGGTAAGAATGAAAGTAAACAAAGCTGTATTAAACTGTCAATCAGAGAAGTCACTTCATCATGGCAGCTCGGATGGTTCTTAATATGCTTATTATACGTTCCTAGAGCTGCCCAGTTTTGGAAGTGGCTTCCATGGGGGGGAGGAACTTTTGCAAATACTGCCTTGCTGCTTCAGGTGTGTGACTGAAGTTGTGGAAGTGCCTTATATATTCACAGTCACGGGGGTCCTTTGGTAGCACCGTCTTTCAGAACTGCCTGTTGAGGCCTGACTGTGGTAGGGGTTGACTCCAGTCACTTATTCTTTGATTACTTCCTTCTTGGGAAGATGTTCCTCAGTGTTAATGGAGCATGTTGTAATCTCTGCCTCCCCATACTACCCCGAGGTCAGGTTCTGGAGCTTGGCCTGTGCCTTGCCAGCTGTCCTGCATTTTCTAGGGCATGTGCTGCTGTGTAGGGTTTAAAACCACCTGTACCACAGATCTGATTTTTGATGGTTGATTGCATGTGCCTGACTAACACAAAATTAGTGGAGCCTTATCAATAAAACATTGCAGGGTGAGTGCACAGCTCAGTGTTGCCAGAGCAGGGAATGAGGCCTGTCTGGATTTTCCCTGCAGTGGGGGGGCCTTTCACACAGTTAATAACCAAAACCCCTTTAGGCCAGTAGCACTGTCTCACACTTTCCCACCCCCCAGCTGTACCCTGTGTCTGTCCCCTGCAGAAGTGCATCCTGGATTGATCTTTCTGTTTCATAAATAGCTGTTTTTATTGTTTCTGATCATTGGAGGGAATGTGAAGAGGTAGGTATGTGTTTACAGTAAGGCTGCTTTACACTGTCAGGGAAAATTGCATTTTAGACTGTTTTACCCAACAGGAATGGCTTTGATTTAAAGGAAGAAAAAAGAGTGAATTAAGCTATTAATAATTTCACTGGATAGAAATAAGGATGTGTTACACAAATAACAAACAAATTAAGTGTAAGGCACATAATTGATCTCATCCTCAAGAGACCAGAACAGCATCCTAAGCAGACAGCTTCATTATGTGGGTATCTTTGCTTCTCCACAGGGAACAGCATTGTCCTTCTTCCAGGGCTTCCACAGTTATCTGCTTGAGCTTTGTTTGCAGACTGTGTTTATCTGTGGGTGGGAGGAGCAGGGGAGGACGTGTGGTGTGTGTGGGAGCTGGGTACAGAACATGGATATACTGCTGTTCAAACAGAGGCAACGTGGAGGGTGAGCTCTGCAAAGCCTGTGCAGCCTGGAGTTGCAGCTCTACATTTCTTGCACACTGCTTCCTTCTCAGGAATTCTGACTTCCTGTTATCAAATGTCTGATTTGACAGGTCTTCAAGTAAATATTCTTACTGATTCTCAGTGTAAATGTCCTTTGGTGGTATCCCAAGGGTAGGGTAGGACTCAAGCTAAGTGGGTGTATGTGGCAAAGTGGTGTGGGTAAAGCAGGGGGATAACTTCTCCCTGGCAGCCTCTGGGGGAATGAGGTGGAGAGGCTCAGCTACCACAAGGGCTGTCCTAACTCAGAGTCCTGAAGACAACAAACGTCTCATGATACCCTGAATTTGGCCAGCCATGATGGTTGAGGGGCAAGTGGGCTAATCTCCCATTTTCAGCCCTGAATATTGGCTTCTAGTCATTAAAGTAGCTTAGTCCCAGGGACAGGAGGTTTAATTTCCCTTCTTACAGTCCTGTTTTTAGTGCTGATCGTTCTGGCTGTACCTCCTGCGTCTGTATGGACAGCTAATCCCACTGTGATCCTGACTTGGCTCTGCAGTTCCCTTTGGCAGGGCGTCCTCAGGGCCGTGCCGGGTGGGGAGAGCCGTGCTCTGCACGGGGAGGTGGAGGCTCAGCTCTGGGCAGGTGTCTCCTGTTGGCCTGGTTATGAACCCTGGGGCTGCTGGCCACTGTCCCAGCCAGCCTGGGGGAGGAGGAGATGCACCTTCAGGTTGTTGTAGGTAGTTATGAGTAAAAAGAAGAGTGGTTTGTGAGGAGGATGAAAGGGGGGTGTTCCTCCCTCCTCACCCCACATACCTGGAGGTTTGTGGTAGCCGTGGAGGCAGAGGGTCTTGGTCACGTCTCCTCTCAGCCAGACTGATCCCTAAGTTTTTAGGGCCTTTAAGGCAAGATCTTGTGGCCACTGGCATACCTGCCCAGCTTCTACTTCAGGGGGCTGTGCTCTTGCTGGGGCCTCTAGTATAAAGTCAGACTTGATCACTCAGTAATCACCCTGGACAGCTTGAGGTGATTTGCAGAGCACAGTGCACAGCAAGGCCTGGACCTGCCTGGGCTCTTGTCAAGAAGTAGCAAACCTGAACTGTATGTGCAGTGTTGTTCCTATGCCTTCTGTTGTTGGCTGCTGCAGGTCTGTCAAACTCAATTTCTGGGCAGTTGTAACTGAGAGAGGCTCCTCTAGGAAACGCAGGAGCTGTTCAGATTCTGCTCAGCTGGCACTGGCTTGAAGAGAAGCAGTCTGGCCTCTCCAGCCCCAGCCATTTGTCCTGGCCCTGGGGACTTCACTGTCTGCCTGCTAACCAGGTGTTTGTGCATTTACGTCACAAAATGGTCACGAGGATGATTTTGCTGAAAACTTAACCTTCCTCTTTCACACGTTCTTTCCCCCCCACCTTTTTCTGTGTTTGATCAATTCACTGGTCTTGCTCAGGGCACTGGGATAGTCAGTTCAGGGCAGGAGTGGCTGGGTGAAAGCTGTGATTTATTTCTTCAGAGGCAGAGCTCATTAACATGAAATTATGGCTTCTGTGAAATCGGTGCAAGAATATTGGAAAGCAGAGATTGCCTGGGACTCTCAGCTGTCACTGTTGACTTTAGCAACTTGGTCCTGCACTGCTGCAGCCTTTCTGTGCCTCCTGTCTCCCTCAGCTGCTCACCTCTGGAACCTGGAGAACATCAAACCCTCAGCAGCAGCGCTGTGTCTGTAAAGACAGAGGTGTTCGTAGCTGTTGGATGGGTGTTACATGTTTTTCTGGGAGATGCATTTCTTTGGCCTGGGTGATTGCTGTAGAGGAGGGTGTTTTGGAGATATCCAGAGGGTGCAGCTTGATGCAGAACTTAGAAAAAAGGAAGCTTTAGCATAAAACCTTTAGGTAGTGTGACTGACATGGTCAGCCCTTTTCCTCTGCCACTGTTCCTACATGCCTAAAGCAGCAGGGAGGTTGTTCAGCTCCGTGTTGAAGTTAATTTGTGAGATAAAACAAACAACACTTTGGGGGGTGAGAGCTCTTAAGGCAGTTTTAAGCGTGGCTCCCAGTGTTTGGGTTGGTAGGTTTTCTTAGCACTAAGCTCAACCTGTATAACGAGTTTTAAACTGGAAAGGTGAATTTGCAATGGTCTTCCTGAGACCAAACTGGAGACTGAAGCTTGTACACAGGGCCAAGTTCTGCTCCCCTGATGTTACTCCTGGAGTTCAAATACCTGCAGGAGACAGTAATACAGCAGTTTCCCTGGAAAAGGAAAGAGATGGAGAGATTGGAGTGATTTGTGAGTGGGGGAGGGTTGTCATCCCACCCTGAATTCATTTAGTACCCGTTTAAACCTATATATCAGAAGATACAAGGTGAGGATCTGTGTGACAGTGGGCCTGCAAAACCACCTTGTTTCAGGCAGCTCATGCATCTGAGCTGGACTTCTCACCTCTTGTGAGACCACACTGACTGCAGGACTCTGAATCATATTCTGCCACTTCAGATGCCCTGTGACCCTGGCAGCTCTGAATGCCCAGTGTTACCTGTTGGCTGGCCTGGTTTCAAACTCTGCATTTTTTCAAGTGTGGAGCTCAAATCCCAAACATGCCTCTGTGTAAGTTAAAATGCTTCAGGGTTTAAAAAAATGAACGTACTAATGTTTGGATGTCATTCATTTACTGAACTGAGAAACCTGGTGGGTTTTGTGGCAATCTAGGGTGTGTGTTTGTTTTTAATTATTTTGTTTGTTGTTTTTTCTTTTGTTTTGTTTTTTTTATCTACAGTAGCAGACAGGATCTTTTTCCCAAACTCTTTTTGATCCTTGCCTTTCCATATGTGTAAGTTAAACCACACTTAAACTTATACAAACTCATAACTTGAAGCTGCACTGTCTTCTCAGAGTCTGGCCTGCCTCCTGCCTGCCTTGTGTCCTTGCACTGTTGTCTGTTTAGAAAGAAGTGACTAGAAACTATTTGAAATCACTTGATTACAAGCAGCTGGTGTGAAGCTTTTCAAGAGGACCTTTAGTGTGGGAGAAGTGCTACAAGTTAAAGTAAAAAGAGAAAGAAGGTGGTAAAGAATGACATTTTTGTGCAATCTAATCCAGATTCTTGGATGTGGTTCTGTGGACTGATGTCCTGAGAATCTGACCCTGCCTTGCTGTGATGGCCAGCAGGAATGTCTTCAGTGGCAGGAAAGTGGGGCCAGTGCACACATCACAACCTTTTGGTACATACAGGCAGATCTGAGAGCTTTCTCTTACCAGCAAGGTGCTCACACCCGAGCAGAGTGTAGCTGACATTTCTAGAATGCAGCACCCACACACATTCCTGCACACACAGAGGTTCTCGGAGTGGCTCAGGTACAAATGACAGCTGGGGATGAGAGTCCTCAGAGATGAGACTGCTGGGAAAATGACAAGTCATCACAAATGGAACTTGTTTTATCCCTTTGGGTTGTCCTGTTGCTAATGAACTGTGATAAGTGTCTGGCACAGATGATCCCGTTGCAAAGCCTTGGAATCAGCCAGCAGAACGTGTGTGGTGCTCACAGGTGGGGGAGGCTTGTGCTGCATCCTTGACAAAGGATGTTGCTGTCAGCCACGTCTTCCACAAGCACTAAACCCATTCTCTCAAATTCTGTTTGGAAAAGAAAATGTGTGTGAGCTTGTCCTCACTTCCTCCTTTCTTAATTCAATTCATTCTTACTGCTGCAATTGTTTTTCAATAGTCCTTGACCTTCGAATTACTTCCTTGTGCCTTGTTCCAGTGGGTGCAGTGTTGCTTTTTCAATATGCACAAAAGCTTGTTTTTTTGGTTTGTGCTGATGGAGCATAAACCAGGGATCAAGATGTGTTTAATTTAATGATTATTGTGTGACTCAGCTACATACCAGAACCCTCCTGAGCCTTAGGTGAGGAATGTCTTCTTGGTTTATTTTTAGCTGTATCGGTCTGATGAGCAGAGCTACAGTAACATCTAATTCTGTAATTGTGCAGTCCTGGCCTGTCCCTCTGGTGCTGTTGCAGCACAAATCCCTGCAGTGGTAATAGTGGTGAGGTTCTCTCTGCAATACATGCGGACTGGATGAGTCCATGAATTAATGCTCCTACCCTAAAAATTCGCTCTGCAAGTCTGAGGATCAGGTGAAGAGGGAAAATGTGTGGCTGGTTGCATTGCAGTACCCAGCTCACAGCTGATGCAGGATCCTTCAGGCAAGGGCATATCCACCTGCCAGCTCCAAACTGGAAACAGGTTGAAGCACAGCCTCTCTGGAAGCCTGGTCTGGAACAATTGTGCTTTTCCCTGAGAAGTCCAGCTTTTGTTGGCCAGTGGCATTGGAACCAGTTTGGAAAGGAGGACTGGTAAATGAAACACCACTGCTAGCAGGAGTAAGGAGTTGTCCCCATCATGCTTGTGGCAGACACTTAAACCTCTTCTACTGTAACTTCTTCCTAGGATTTACCAAATGATTTGATATCTATCCCTTGTTCTTTTCCTTTGGGAAAGGCACTGGCAATGTACACATCAACACAATTGCTAAGAGCCTCTGCAATTACTTCTGCACTGTGGTCACACATCAATTTGAATACATTCCTGTCTTCTTATTTACATTCAAAGCTATATTGATTGAGGATGTTGCAGTAGCTGGGAGCATAATGAGGCTGTATTTGTCCATCAAGTGAGTTTATTTTCTGTGATTTGGCTGGAACTCTGCAGAGCTGATGTAAGTGCAGAGCTGTCATAAAACGAGTAAAAGTCATTTTACTTAGTGTGGAGATGAGAATGGGCACTGAGACAGAGTTCAAAATGTCATCTTATGTCATATAGATTCATTAGTATTTCAGAATGTGTTTTTATAAAGCTGTCTGTGACAAGGAACCCTTTAAGATCTATCTAATAGAGAGTGTATTTTAGGTAAGTTGCTAATTAATCTTGGTGCTTTGGCAGTCTCCCCAAAGGGATCAAACATATATAGACATAATTTTACAGAACTGAAACAGGTCTGTGCCAGAGCTGCCATCACCAGAAGAGTAAAATATGACCCCAAGAGTCCTGCCAGAGAGGTCTTGGCTGGTTGACAGTTATCCTTCTGAACAGTTTATGTTCTGTGTAAATATCTATGTTAAAAAGTAATTAAACTTTAATACAGCAAGAGCAGTAAAGGCACTGCAAAGCCTCAGAAGCCAGCACCCCTGTGTGTGTGTGTGTTTGGGAGTATTTCACCTCATGCTGGGATAGATGAATGGATCCCTGCGTTGATGCTCCGAGCCCTGCCTGCGTGCTCATGGACAGCTCCCAGCAGGTGGTAGAGGAGGAATTTGTTATGGAACATTTTGCATAAGCTGTTACTAATAATGAAGCAAAATGAACTTCCCCAGATAACAACCAGCACCAGTTCAGCTCTTTTGCATCAGGAATGAGCACTGGGCACCTGGTGGTAGTGGAGCAACATGCCATGAGTGAAAGCCACCGTTCCCTTGGAGAATCCTCCATCCCTCGGCAGAGGTGGGACACCCTGTGCCTGTGTCCCCCACAGAGTGTCACTGGGGAGGGCTCATCCCAGGGCCCAGTTTTGCTGAGCAGACCTTCAGAGGGTGAGTTGTGCACAGGCAGTGAGATCTCCCCACACAGTGCAGTGCTGGAGTGGCTGTTGCCTGCAGACTTCACCCTTTTCGTCCTCCTTGGTTCAGAATGTGCCCTTTCCTCAAGGAAGAGAAATCATCTGCAGCTGGAAAATCTGTGTCAAACTGACATGCTTTGGCTCCAGTCAGTGTCCTGTTCCTGCTTTTGTTTTGTGTAAGGTGATGGTCAAGGAGAGCCCTTGTTTTGCAAGGTGAGGCTGAACTATGGGTGGGCTCTCAAGCATCTCTGAGCTATTTCATCACGAGCCAGCACAGCCCTGTGCCATGAACTAGCTCTAGGTATGTAAACTGTCCCTCTGAAGTCGAAGGGGAAGCAGTTGAATGCTTAAGTGCTTTGCTGGGTCAGGGCCAGGGTGCTCTACATTTTTGTGCAGAGATTTTTAATTCCCTTTAGGATGGTTGTGGATTTGGAATATTGCATCCTAACCTTTCATTTTTGAGGGTGTCTCTTGCATTGGGATTGCTCAAAGAAACCATTTTCCTTTGGTGAGCTGGAGGACATTGATAGCATCTACAAATAACGTCTGATGCCACAGCAAAATGTGTCTCCCTGATGAGCTGCTTTCTGAGCTGTGTTTTCTCTCACTTGTGTGAGATGGTGGAAAATTTAAAAAGGTCTGTTTAAATTTTTCAGGTCCTTCTGAACTGCATTTAATTGAAAACCCCATGGCACAAGTTTTCACTTGGATTTGCACTGAGAACTTTGTGTGCTCGTGGTGTATTTCACTTGAACACGGGACCCCTGTCACTGAGCCTGCAGGGTCTCTTGGGAGCATTGTGCATGTTGTTTCTTCCTTCATATGTTTTTTTGTTTGTTTGTTTGTTTTATTTATTTCTTTGTGCTTTTTAATGGCCTCTGTGTCTTCTGCCAAAAGTGTCTTGTAGACAAATGCCTACATTGCCCACAAAAAAATCCATAGTGATACCAGGCATTAATTGACTGGCACAGAGACCCTGCCCTGTTATCAGTCCCAGTCTTTATATTCCACCATACTCAGTGCAGCACAAGCAGAACATGACAAAGCTCCTGCTTGCCTTTTATTCTGATGCCGGAGATCTGTGTTTGCTCTGCTCACTCCTGACTGTGTTGACGATCATGTAGCAAATCCTCAGTAGTGGAGGAAATATTCTAGGCTGTTGCTGGGAAGAAATAAGAAAATTAAAAGGTCACATACACTTTATTCTTACTGTAGACACAGCTGCTGGCAAGAGCTGCCCAAGGAGGGAACTGCTCAGGAGCATTAACGGCCCTGCATGTTGGGTGGACTTGCTGAGTTAGATCTACACCAGATTGCAGTGATTTTCCGAGTCTGAGTGATTTCTTGGCCTACTAAATTAAACTTGCCATCTGACACATGGGGAGCTGATAGTTTTTAAGAAGAGAGTTGATAATTTTTAAAAAGAGAGTGAACCACCCAAGTGTGTTGTGCTCAGCCTGCCAAACACAGCCCCTTCCACAGTTGGAGGAGTAGATGTTTGTGTAGAGCAAAGGGAGACAAGGTCATTGCCATGTATTTAATAACAGCACAGCAAAACCAGGAGGGAAGGAGTGGCTGTGGTGTGATGACATTGGTAACTGTCTCAGTCATGGGGACTTGAGTTATGTTTGTGTTACAAAATATGACAAAAACATCAGGACTGAATCCTGTTGAAGTTCTGGGGAGTGATTTCTGCTGTGTTTCCAGTGGGCTGTTGGGTCTGGGTGTGGGAACACAACTAGGTGTTGGAAGGGTGCTTTGTTGGCAAGTGAAGAAGGATTAGGGCTGCTGGAGCATAAAATGAAATGCCACCCTGGGCTCTTCTCACTGACGAGGGTGTTCTCAAGGGTTCCTGTAGGAAGTGGTAGGTCCATTTTTGTTGTATTTTGGGGCTGTGGGAGGAGTGGGGTTGGGCTGCTTCACTTTCTGCTCTCCCTTGGCATGTATCAAAATGCCACTTTCCAAGAGTTAAAGCACGAGAAAGGAGTTTGGGTTCCTCTGCAGGGTTTCTCAGCGACCTCCAAGCAGAGCAGGGTCTCCAGCCCCATCCCTCTCCCCAAGGGCACTGTGCACTCTCTTGTCATGGTGCTTCCCTCAGTGGATTCTACAAAATGAAAAGAGCTCTGCTGGTGAGCATCCAAAAAATGAATCTTCAAAAGTTCAACAAAGTACAATTTCCAGCTTTTTTTTTTCTTTTTGCTTAGCAATGCTTTTTATTTCAATATTCCAAGCTAACAAAATTACTGACGTGTGAGTACTCTTTTTTTTTTTTTTGCTGCTTTGAAAGCTAAACTTCAGTGGTTGGTGTTTGAGTGAATTGGAATTCTAATTTCTCATTATCTGCTGATAAATGTTCTCAAAAGATGAAAACCTTTGTCCTTGCAACATCAAGCCTGGTCTAGTGAATTGGGGGCAGCAGCTAAAAGCACACAGTGTCTAGGCAACATGGGCTTTTTTGGAACGTGTACTGCTCTTAAATCTCCTAAATTATTAAATTTGACTTCAGCAAAGTCTCCTTAAATAGGCTGCATTATTCTGTAGCTGCCTGCTGAATTGCCTCAAGAAAATCCTATTGCAAGTCTCTCCTGAATTGAGGAAAATGGGCTTTGTTGTGCAGAGGAGACATCTGGCTTGGAAAGTGTTGGGAGGAGCAGCTGCGTGAGGGAACTGGAGGGGAAAGTGCTGGGTTTGGTTTTACCAGTGGGTGTGAGGAACTTGAGGTGTCAGTGGAGCCTCTTGGTGACTGATAATACAAGTGTGTTAAATAAAAACTGACAAAGTGAAAGCTTTGGGGATAGGTTGGGGTTTTTTTTCCCAAGAGGAAAGCGAAGGGCTGAGAGACGAGAGAGTCCTGGATGATTTCCCCAGGGGTTTCTTGGTACTTGGTCAGGATTCTTCTTTGAGCCTCAGCTGCTGGGATGTTCTCTGAGAGTCTTTGCTTTGATTTCTTAACAAAAGAACATTTTTTGCTCTGATGTTTAGGGTGAGGAGCTTGTAAAAGCAAAGTAGAAATCTCCAAAATGAACGGGGTCATATTAAGAAACCAAATTATCTTAGATAATTTTTTTTTAAATCGTGGCTGTGTTCTTAGCTTGGGAGAGAAAAGAGAAATGGGCATATTTGTGATTATTGCCTTTTAATGTGGGAAACAGAGGCTTGAGTACATAGCACAGAATCCACTGTTGTTCTTTTCTCCTCTGGTCTCCATGCCCCATGGCACCAGGATTTCCCAGCAGTATTTCAGTCCTGTAATTGGGCATTACAGAAAGAGCAAGAAAACGTCAGAGCTTATGGTTGCTAATTTGTGTTCTGCTGCTGATTTATCTTGTGTTCTCATGGCTCACTTAATTATGGCATCTTTTCATTTTTCAAGAATTTAGGATAATAAGATATTGACTTTTTTTGAGAGAGAGAAACATTAAGACTGATTGGCCTTTCTGATATGGTAAGTGGTTACCCCGGGGAGAAATGAATCTCTGTGTTGACCAAAGCAGCAGACCAATATATGGATTGTGCTGCATGGATTGCTGTGTCCCAAGGGTCTGCCTGTTGGCCTCTGGTGGAAGAGGAGCAAAAGGTTTTCCCCAGCTCTGAGTGCTCACCAGCTGTATCTTTGTTGTATGCAAATAAAATACTCAGACCTGGTATCTGTTACCATCAGCCAGGCCTGGCCCAGGGGTCCAGTGTGTTGTTTCATATGTTCATTGTTTTGACTGCCCACATGTCCTGCAGACACTTCATCTGAGGCAGAAATCCTGTCAGTGAAGCCCAGTGGAAAACTGGAAAACTGCACTGTCAAATCTCCTCTCTGTGTGCACTGACTCACCTGTACTGCCTTTAAAATCCAGCAACGTCTTATCTCTGTCACTACTTCTTGCTAAATTGTGGTGACCATAGGAAGGAGCTTTGGTTAGTATTTTTTAAATGATTATTTGATGATTTTCCCCCCTCTCCTTTCCCACCTGAAAGAAACAGCTGTACGTGTGCACACTTGTATTGGGCACAAAAGTCTTGTTGCAGTGAGCAGACTCTCCCAAATGGGCTCCTCTGGTTAGGCAAGTACAAGATGAGGCTTTTGCTCTGACAAAAACATCCTCCAGAGCACTGTTTGATGTGAAACCAAGCATGGAAAAAAATCCACTTCTCAACAACAGTGGAGAGAACATGATTTGCAGAGTCCCTGGTTAAACAAAGCACTGATGGGTTAGGGCATGAAGTGTAAGTGCTGTATGTATATATGGTCTGCAGGCAGGCTGACTGCTAGTCCTGGGATTTCTGCTGCCTCAAGTACATTTAAAACTCATCCTGGTGTGACTCAGTCAGTGAAATCAGTGAGTATTTTTACCTCTAAGGTCAAGACTGACACGACTTGTGCAGGTGCGTGTGCATTATATAAAGGTAATTTCTATCAGGTGTGGCTCATTCCACATTTTCAGCCAGGTTGAGCAGTGGTGGTTTAAGTGCTCGTGTCTTGAAATAGCTGTTTTGAGGACGTGGAGGAGGATGTGTCAGTGTAGCTAATGGGATAAACCTGTGGTATGGACAAGTCCTTGGCTGCTGCAGAATGAACTGAACAGCCCATCTGATCAATCAGCAGCTGCTCCTCAGAGCCTTGGGAATAGTGGTGGAATTGTATAGATTGCTTAACTTCTCCTGCTGCCTAGAGCAGGACATCTGAGCCACAGGCAAAGAGGTTTATCAAGGATAATAAAAATGAAGAGGAGAGGGGTGTCAACAGGAGGGGTAGGAAGAGGGAGGTTTCTTCAGTCAGTTTTGTCTCAGGTACTGTCTTCCAGGGAGCTTTGTTCTTTTTCAGAAGCGAGGTAGCAAAACCTGGAATCCAAATTAGAGTATCCAAAGTGGACACCAAGATCCATGCCTTTGGCTTTTCCTCTACTTGCTGGCATTTTAGCAAGAGATTTCCACCAGCCCCAAGGCACAGCTCTTGAGCCCCTCTCATGGAGAGGTGAGAGATCCAGTTCATCTGCTACAAAGCAGGTGAGCAGGTAATTACTATTCCATTTTTTCCATTACTGAGGTAGTGACTGGGAATTTGGCCCACAGTGGGAATTACTGGGACTACATTCCAGCAGCTTAAGAGGACCCACAACCCCTTGTGTTTGCAAACTTGTTTAGAAACCAGCCAGAGGGGGATGTTGGCTGTTTCAGAGGTCTAGAAATAAAAGTTAACATAAAAAAACCCATAAACCCAACAGGGTTCAGTGATAACTTTTGCCCTCAGGGAGGCCTAAACAGATCATCTGCACAATGATGATCAGAGGGGCAGAATGTGTCTCCTGTGACAATTATTTTCAGTGTGCTAATATGCCAGCTGTTGCAAGTGGTTTAAGGGTTCCTGGATGGAAAGTATCCTGCCAGAACTGTGGAAATATGCTATTTTATTGGGAAGGGAGAACCAGGCACAGGCAGCTTTGCCTGAAGCTTGAGGAGCAGTGCAGGTTGGCTTGTTCTAAACCACGTTGCAAGAGCTCGATGACGTAGGATGTTTGGTGGGAGTACGCTGAGGGAGATTGCCTTGCTCGTCCAAGGTTGTAAAATGTGATTTAGGTGTCACTTAAATGCTTTACATGTTGTAATTAACCAGCCTTGCAAAATTTTTCTCATCCATTTGTCGCAGGAACTTAATTTAAGCTGTAAAACATCATTTGTTTTCATCACTTTTTGGCAAGGAGAATTTTATTCCTGGGCTCGTAAATCTCCTATTTGGGTGGTTTTCTGGCAAGGTCAGACTGAGGGAGGGTGAAGAGGAACCTTCTTTCTGGCCCAGAACGTGATATTTGGAGCACAGGGAGGCTGTGGGAGCAGGGGATGGTGGATGGTGGGTGGGGGTTCTGTTCAGTGTTTACTTCTCCTGCATTTTTGTGCCTTCTCTGTTCCTGGGGGCAGGAGAGCAGACCTGGAAACTAGCACCTGACAGTCTGACAGCTTCTGTGCTGCCCAAATTGTATCCTGCTTGTGTTCTGCCTGCCTCAGACAGCAATATCACACCTTGTCAGGGCTAGCTGAGGGAACGTCCTGCTAAAGCCATTTGATTAGTCTGAGGACAGTGGGTTGTGGCAGGAATTATTGAATTCAGCTCCCAAGCCAGGTGATCATACAGAGGACGTTTTCATGCTCTTCCTGGGCAGTGTGGGCTCTCTCTGGCTGTGCTTTCAGGCACCAGGAGTCTGTCTGGTGTCTGGCAATGTCTCTGTGCCAGGCAGGACAGAGGAGGCAGCCAGGAACAGGGTGCAGGAAAGGCACTCTGTTTGTCCCTTAATCAAAGCGATAACAGCGTAAAATTAGGGTAAAAATTGATGTCTAATTTAGGATGCTGCCTTGGAGCACTGGCAGCACATTTTTAAACCAGGAAGCAGTCATGGAGGTGCTCAGATGTCCTGCATAGTCAGATCTGCCAGCCATGTTCTCCCAGCACTCCTACTTATCCCAGAAGGCACAAGCACTTTCCACTCTGAAACCTTTAAACACCTGCTAAATGCCAGTCTTGGCTCCACTGCTCATGTGCACTTAGTTTCAGTGGTGGTGAGGAAGTTAAAAATTAATTTTTGTTCTCAAAAATAGCTTTCTTAAACCACAGCCAGGGCTTTGCCTTATCCTCCCTCCCCCTTCAATTTGAAATATATATGGAATGTGTGTGTATGTGTGTGTGCATGTGCCATGTGTGAAATACTGCAGTTACAGCTTGGGGATTGAGGAAACATTTGCCAAATGTTTCTTAATCACCTCAGGTTTTCACTTTTGATATCTAAAGCCTTTAAATAAGATTTGTATGTTTTAAGCAGATAGCTGGTGTTTGATCCTTGTTCAGTGAATATATATGTTAAGGATCTTGAAGGATAATTTCTTGTTTGTCCTTGAATTTGGAAAGAATCCTGGTTCTGAAAGAATCCTTTCTTCTCACCTCCCTCTCAGGGGGAGGCCATGGAGATGCTCCGAGGGCTGGAGCCCCTCTGTTCTGGAGCCAGGCTGGGAGAGCTGGAGGGGTTCACCTGGAGAAGAGAAGGGAGACCTGAGAGCCCCTTCCAGGGCCTAAAGGGGCTCCAGGAGAGCTGGAGAGGGACTTGGGACAAGGGATGGAGGGACAGGACACAGGGAGTGGCTTCCACTGCCAGAGGGCAGGGATAGATGGGATATTGGGAAGAAATTCTTGGCTGAGAGGGTGGGGAGGCCCTGGCACAGGTGGTCCAGAGAAGCTGTGGCTGCCCCATCCCTGGAAGTGTCCAAGGCCAGGTTGGGCAGGACTTGGAGCAACCTGAGCTAGTGGAAGGTGTCCCTGCCTGTGGCAGGGGGTGGAACAAGATGAGCTTTAAGGTTCCTTCCACCCAACCCACTCTGGGACTCCATGGTACATACAGCATACACTGAATTGCCTCTGAACAACCCTGCTGGGAGTTTGCTGTACAGAACAGGTCCATTATTGTGGGCCTTGTTCTCCCATTCCACTCATACTTTGTCCTTTTGAATAAGCTCTGAGGCTGTTCCTGACTTGAACTCTGCCTGCCAGTCTGTTATCAAACAGTTCATACGTTCAGAAATGCTCAAACGCATGAAACAAATGTGGGAGAGAAGTAAAAAGCCCTGAAACTCAGGAGTGCTCTGTTGGAGCCTTTGTCTCCACCCATATTCAGTGTAAATGCAAAAATAAAGTAGTTTGGCTGTAGGAGCAAAAAATGGGGGTAGACTGGCACTTGCTTCATGGCTTTGCATGCTCTTTGTTTTCTTTCTAAAAAAGCTTTGACAGTAATTGGAAGGGACTTGTGCTGTGGTGCTCTGGATCTCCTGCCCTGCAGTAGTAAATGACAGGTTTTTCTCTTGTAGCCAACAGTCCTGTAAGCTGGAGCTTGAGGTGGGCTTGGGTGTTGGAGGGGGTTGGTTGGTGTTTTAAACACATAACAAATCACAGATAGCGGAGGAATTTAGTTCAGTTTGATTATTCCTTAACATTCAGGGAAAGCTCCTTTAGAATTTCCCATATTCTTGGCCTGTGCTCTCTTACCCAGCTTTCCTGGTGGTGTTTGTCATGAGGGCAGCACGTGAGTCACACAACTGCAGTCTCAGAGGGCTTGGGAGAAGAGAATTTCTAGAAGTGCAGTTATTTTATGCTGTATCCCTGTGGCTGTGGAATAGTCTTAATGCTGAGGATTATACACTGAGAGCTGCTGTTTTATACCACTGAATCTGAGGTGCTGGAGCTCTGCTGCAGCAGCCTGGGAGCCAGGAGGGAAACACCAGTGCTCTGAAATACCAGGAGCCTCTGTGGTGGGATACCACCTGTGTATTTTTGTCTCCTGGACTTCAAGAGCAGTGAAATGTTGATAGCACTAAAACTCCTGATGCTTCTTCACTTCTAAAAATGTATCTGAGTTGCACAGGCACTTAATTTTCCAGATAATGTTTTCTTTATATATGTGTGTGTATATATATATATTTTATGTGTGTATATTTTATGTGTATATGTATATTATATATATATGTATATTATATATATAAAGGCAAAAAGATGACATGTTTCATGTTGACCAACTTTGTCCATGCTGCAAAAAAGTAGGCCAAAAGATGGGGCAAATCCATCTCAGTGTCTTTGGTAAGCGTTAAACCTCCCCACTGCTTCTGTTACAATGTGCAGGGGGGTCTGATGTTGTTCAAACACTGTCCTGGGTTATATCTGCTCAGAGTTTCTGGCCTGTCATGTGCTTCAGACAAGCCAGGCAAACTTGCCCCCTTTCTCCTGGAAGCTGGAAATGCCATCAGGGAGTCTGGAAGGGTCAGTCAGCTGTAGCTTGAAAACTGCTTTGAGCTCATGCGGCAGAAGAGCTGTGTGAAAACTCAGAGCTGGTGTTTGGTGTGTTGCAGTGCAGGCGCATCTTCACGTTCTTGCTCCTCTGATGGTGGCAGTGGTTACTGCTGATTTCAGTGTCTTTTCTCATGGGAGTGTGCCAGTGTAGTTATCTGTTTTTCACTTGCTTGCAAAGCCACCTCCAGCCAGCCTCCTGAAGCAGTTGGGACTGAAAAGTGTTTCTTTTTGCATCAGAAACAAATGTTCTCCTATTAACAGTGTGCTTTTCTTTGAAAAAACAACCCTGAATTTAGGTCATGCCTTCGTCTCTTCAGGACTGCAGACAGAGTCTCTGCAGCATTGCAAAGGCTTGTTTGGTTTTGTTCTTTTTCTCTTTCCCAACTGCAGGCATTGAAAGACACCATTAGTTGTTCCCTCCATCCAGTTCACCCGGACGGTGACTGGGGAGAACAACTTCTGACCCTGCCTGTGCTTGAAACCTGCTTTCAGTAGGAAAACAGTGGCTGGATTGGCAGGGGGTTAATCCACTGCCATGTTTAATAGTCAGGCCACATATCCTGTCCTTTCCTGTGCAGGGTAAAGGTGAGTTGTATAACCCAGCAACCCCCCCTCACACTCCTTTTTAGCATCCAGCCAAGGCATGTGAGCACACCTGGGAGTTACCAGCACACCTTGGTTACTGCAGGGAGCACCTCCCCTCTTCCAGAAAGAAAACTTCAAGCCTTTACACTGAATGGGATTTTGTGTAATCATTATAGATAAGAAAGAAATTACCAAAGCCACAGAAAATCCCGGGATCAGCACTGCCCTTAGTTATTGTTTGTTCTCTGCTCCCACGTGGACTGATAATGAGCCTTTCTGCCTCATTTAGTCGTATGCTTGATAGATATATGTGGGAGTGTATATGTGTATCTACTATCTCTGCTTGAATAGACTTCCCTTGTATTTATTTTTTTACTATTTTATGGTTTTTCTCTTTTAAACACTGACATTAAGCAGAAAATATTTTGATTAGGCAATGGGGTGGCTTCTCGTGCACAGGGTACACTGCAGCATTCTCCTCCCTTTGGAAAAAGCCCTAATGTTGCTGTCAACTGCTTGTAACTATTCTCACACATTCCCATTCCAGAGATTGTGCTTATGGGGGGATGACAACCTTCTCAACTGGACTGGAGTTTGGTAGCTGGGACTCTTGAATCTTCTGCTATTTCTGCCCATGTGTGAAATGTTGATAATACTTGGCTCTATTGTAGGGTTGTCAGGAACACAGCAGGCTTGATTTGGCACTGAGAAAATGCAAAGAATACTCTGATAAATTCAGGAACAGCCTCCAAAACTGCCAAATGCTCATTAGACAATCCAAAATACCAGTGTTGTTGGAGAGGGCAGGAAGGGAGAGGGGCAGATGGGTAGTTGTTGAGCTCCAGGTCTGTGCTGGGTTTTGTGGGAGTGCTTTTCAAACTTCAAATTGCTGCTGGCCAACCAACAAGTAAATATTTTATTTTTGTTGTTTCAAATGAGGAAAGTTGCTCACACTTAGTACTGAATTATCATTAGGTTAAAAAACAATCAGGAAACGAGATAATGTTGGGCAGAGCAATAGCAACTTCTTAATTATGTGAAGCCCAAAAAGCATATTTTCACTTTGCTGGAACCTAATACACAGTCTGGAGGCATGAAAGCTCTGAGTGTGACAGAATTACTGAAGAGTGGTAGCACCAGCCAGGATCCTCAGGTGACTGGGTGTTCTGACTTCCTCATCTATGACACACAGAAGGGAGTGTTCTGTGGTGGGCGGTTTTTTTTTTTTCTTTTCTTTTAAAATTGTTTTCAAGCTTAGTGCTTACTGAGGACTAGGTCATGTTCAGCAACTGTTCTCGGTGATTCTCAGTGAACCATTTGAGTCTTAAGGTCTCCAGAGCTCCAGTTCCTTTGGATGGCTTTGATTGCTTTCCAGTTCTTTTTGTGCTTGACTTGCAGTGCTCCCACCCACTGCTGACTGGAGCAATTCCTGAGCAGGCCTTGCCACTGGTACCTCTGGAGTCAATCTATGGTGCTGAGGTACATCAGGGCTCCTTAGCAGGACCCTTCTCTCAGCTCTGCACCCCCTTGCAGTCTGAGTTTGTAACTGTCAGTGAACAGCCGGTGCCTGGAGCTTTGTGACCCTGCCTGAGCCTTTCAGAATGAATTACGGTCCTTCATCTGCTCCGAGGGTCACGTTCTCTTTGTAATTGCACTGAAGTGACTTTCCACTACATTTGGTACATGCATGCAGACATGCCATAATTTGTTCTGTAAGACACAGTCTCTCCATAATTACAAGGAATATGTGAGCCTGCCTGCCTTGGAGATGGCATTAGGGTGTTCTCTCTCATTAAATCAGCATAAATCCTTGACATGGTCTCGTTGGTTCTGTGCTGCATATTTGCCCTCCAGTAAAAAGCAGAATTTCTGTGTGTGAGTGAAAGCTCTCTCTATTGGGATAATTCTTTTCACTGGCCATACTGGTGCAAACTGGAGGTAAGATTACAAGGATGTGTGACCTTACTCTGTGCTGGTATTACCCAGTGAGGGATCCAAGTTCAGTGTCCTGTCCCTTCCAGAAGCCTGGAGTATGTTGTATAGGAAGCACAGACCTCCCTGAGTTTGTGAGGTGTTCTGTTTGACTGCCCACAACTCTGGATGGTCTTACTGCTCACAGGAGATGCAGGGATTTCTTCGTTCACTTTGAATTATTCACTAAACAGTTCCCTAAAAACACTCCAGTAGAAGTGTTGGGATATATGGCCTGTTTTTAGCCTCCTGCTCCATGTTTTTCGGGTTTCTTTGGACCCAAGGGGTACCTGGAGGCCAGGTTGGATATCACCAGGCTGCTTTTACTCTTGAGGCCTCTTCAACTTTTGATCTCAATGATGTCTTTGATAAGGAGCTTTACAAACTGTGAAATGTGGTTTAAGAACAGCAACCCTTGCTTTCATTGGATGAGATTAGCTCTTATTGTTATTCCCTGGGATTTTTGGTGTTTGTACCTGCATTCAGTTTTCGGCTGTGTGATGGCAGCTAGAGGCAACGTTTTTTTCTTTATATATAAGTAGAATTTGCTCACTAACTCTAGGCTGCTACAAAAAATTCCCCTTTAAATCCTCTAAGCTATTTGCACTAATCCTCATTACTGTATTTTGTGCATTTCTATCATTTGCTTTTGCCTATTGCTGCATTTCTCTCTTGTACCTTAGAAAGCCTTAAAATAGGAGTTCTGGCATGGAAAAGGCCATGTAAAAAGATTGCAGATCACTGTTGGTTTTCTAGTGGCTGTTCATTTCATTGCTGTGTTACTGTGGAGGCTTAATGAGCAAGTTTGACTCCAGGGCAAGGCTGAGGCTGCTCTGAATGGCAGTTTCCATCAGGATTCCTTTAAAATGAAGCATCTGTGAACCTGCCAGCTTTTATTTTTGGTTATTGGCGCCTCCTGTGTTCCATCAGAGGATGGTAAAGGGTGCAGCCACACAAAGGTTCTGCCTGGAAACTCGGGGGGACTGATAGGGGTGCACTTGGAGCAGCTACCAAAGCATGTTTTGAATATTAATGCCTAAATCTAGAAGTGGCACAATCCCTCTGCTCCCCTTTGACCTCCTGTTTTATGTATGTGCTTTCAACCAAACCCACCACCCTGTCTCCTGAGGAATAACTCACTGTGAGGACACAGGGAATGTTTTCTAACAGAGCCTTAAGCTGATGGAGGGTGGGTTTAGATGGGATATGAGAAGTTATTCCTTGTGAGGATGGTGAGGCCCTGGCACAAGTTGCCCAGAGAAGCTGTGGCTGCCCCATCCCTGGAAGTGTCCAAGGCCAAGTTGGACGGGGCTTGGAGCAACCTGG
>JAWWLV010000053.1:7838587-7892879 GCA_035041135.1 Platyrinchus mystaceus | reverse complement strand
TCCAAGGCCAAGTTGGACGGGGCTTGGAGCAACCTGGGCTAGTGGAAGGTGTCCCTGCCCATGGCAGGGGGTGGAACAAGATGAGCTTTAAGGTTCCTCCAACCCAAACCATTCCATGCCATACATGGTGGTGAGGATATGCAGCATCCCCTGGATGCTGGGCTTGGCTCTTTGCTTTAGCAGGGTATTTATGCTGCTGAGACCTTCCCTAGAGAGTACAGAGTGTCATGTTCTCCTCTCCCCTTTCTCTTCCAGGCCATGGCTTGCTTGCTTCTCCACAAGGTTCTGCTACTTCATGAACTGAAGCTCTTCATGACAGAGGAGGAGTGGGAGAAGTTGATCAGCAGAAGCATCAGCCAAGTGACAGAGGTACCAAGCCCTGACGTGTTACACGTACCGATAGCGGGTAACGGGTGCTGCTTTCACCACTGTGGTGCCCTCAGAGCTGCAGTCTGGGACTGTGTCAGCTTCAGTGGTCTTAGAGGCCTTGTGCCTGCTTGCAGCAGGTGTGAGCAGTGCCCACCAGGATGGCACAATTATTCTAATATCACTGATCAGGTGATGGATTTTCACAGAGTGCAGGAGGTGTGCCTGGTGCAGCTCAGTGACACCTGTGTCTGGATCCAGTAGACAGAGCTCGAGTTTTAGGGAGTATACTCATACAGATCAATTTAAGGTGGTTTTTTTTTTTTTAATTGAATGGAAAGGTGTTGGGAGCATTAATTTCAGGACATGTCATGGAAGTTCTGTGTCAGAACTTCAGGGCCAAAGAGGAAGAGCTGAGATGCACTAGACCTTTGGCTCCTGGTGCTCTGCAGGCCCTCTGGACCAGACTCTTGTGCTCATATTGTTTATCAGAGAAACTTTAAAATACATTGGTAAATAATTTGAACAGAAAAACCAGTGGCAAAAATTTCAGGGCTCCTGAGTCAGTGGCAGATTGTACCTGAAGACAGTTCTTAGGTGCAGCTGTTACGTGGAACATGGTCTGTGGGACAGGAGATTGAGGAAGCAAATGCCATTCACTTGTGTTCTTGGGGACTGATGTGGGGGAACGAAGCAGCCACATTAATGTTGTGAGGTGGTGACTAAACTTGATGACGTGGGAGATTCCAGTCTTGGAGTTCCTATGTAACTGTAATAATGATCTCTTTCTAAGTAGCTTTCATCCTCTACTTACTTTTTCAGATGCTGGTTACATGATAATTTAGGCTCTGCTGTAATTTGCTGTATGGAAACAGAATAATTAGATCTGTTTCCTTCAGTCAAGGAGGGACAAAATCTAAGCAAATCTAAACCAAGGAATTTAAAGGTGCTGTTTATAATTCTTGAGGAATCAGGTAATCCTGGGTTTCATTACATAGTTTTTATTTAATGATTGCATCAGGAACCCAATGGGTGGAGTTAGGTGTGATTTTATTTTTCAGCTACATAAAACATGTCACTCCTCCCAGCCTGGTCATCTCCATGTTTCTCTCTAGAAGCTGAATACCTGCAGGACTTGGTGATGCACTGGGAAACCACAAACATTTACAATGCCTTTATGTTGTTCTTGTCAGGGAGAGTTTAGCATCTTGCAGGGTTTTGATGAGCTTTGCTACCAAAGCTCCCTCAGTGCCTCTCATTTCTGTGGTCATGTGTGTTTAAAGAAAAATTCCTGAGACGTACTGTCAGTTTGTTTGGGTTGTCCAAGGTTTACCCTGTGGGCAGGAGGCCTCCCATGTTAACTGGCAGTGGCATTTAGGTGCTGGTTCTTTTTTTGGCCTGAAAAAGCCCTGAGATAACAGTTTTACACAGTGCTGTTGGTGTTCATACATTTACTGGGTTTTGTCTCCCTTCCTGCTGCTCCTTCCCTGCACTAAACCAGTGCTGGCCACGGGGCTGAGGCAACTGCATGTCTTTAAATGTTTCTGTAATTAGGAGGGATCAAGGTCTTTATATTCCATGTAGCAGTTTTGATTCATAGCCAGAAGCTGGCACTTGTGCTGCAAACTTTCCAAAGCTGCAAAATGTGTTCTTGTGTGTTTTTGGTGGTGCAGAAATGCTCATTTAACTGGTAATAGCTGTAAAAGCAGGCAGTGTCTCTGTGGTGTGGTAGAACAATACTGGTACTGTCACTGATCTCCACTGGAGATAGTATAAAATCCCTTCTACTAGAAGTAAGATTACTTACTACTTGTTACTGATACTGAGCAAATGTAGAATCTGTAGAAAGTGTGTGTTTGTCAAAGAGTATTCCACCATCAAAATAACTTGCTGGAGAGTTTATTAGCCCTGAACCTCCAGGTGGGAGTTGTGTGCTTGACTGAAAGAGAAGCTGCAGGTTGGGTGGGAGTTCCAGGGCTGATGTTGAAGTTTTGGGGCGAGTTTGTTTGGCAAGAACTCGGACTGAACAAAAGCCCTTTCTGTCCCTATAACCACACACTCTCCTGCTTAGCCAGAGGGCATGTGCAGAACTGTGAGTTTCTCCTGCAGCTCAGTCTCATCCCTTTTCATCCAAGACTTGTCTCCATGGGCCATTCCAGGTCAGCCATGATTTTGGAGGTTGGCATGTGAGTGCTTTCCCGTGAGAACCTGGACTGAGAGCTGGGTGATGCTGTGGAAAATAATGGAGTTCTAGTGCCCTGCCTCTAGTGGCAAGGTCTGCATTTGTTGTCATTGGTCATTCCTGCCACTATCCCTCACAAATAACTGTTTTAAGAGCAAAAAACTGCTCGTGTAGAATTTTATACCTTTCTTTGGCCCAAGGTCTGCAACTCTTTAACTGATGTGCACTTGTAATTCTAGCAGTGCTGTTGGTCACAAGGAGACTGTCACCTGAAGGCTTTGCTACACTGTGTCCTGGATCGGTTTTGCAGCTCTGGAGCTGCAGGATTGCCATGGCAGGTGTAAGGCTGTGAGAGAGGATGGAATGTTACCTCCCGGTGCCTGCCTGCTTGCCCTGTCCCACCTTGGGGACTGCATTGCCTTCCTGCAGAGATCCCTTGGTGAGGAGCATCCTCACCCGGGGAGCCTGGGATGGGTTTAGGCAGTGATATGTGCTGGGGAAGAAGCAGTGTGAGAAAAGTGCAGTCTTGGATATCACTGAATTATGCAGGCAAAGCCATGAGGCAGATGAGGGAGAGTCAGTGGCCAGGAACGTTAAGTGAAGAGACAGCTTCCCGAAATAGCAGCCCCGCCGCTGCGAGGCAGTGGCTCTGGTGCTTACATAAGCCAACTTGACCTTATTTGTTCCCACATTGTTTAAGCATGCTTATAAAACATACATCCCAGCCATAAGGGATTCACGTTTGCCATCTCCTTGCTGCCAGCAAGGCAGGTCCCGACGTCCCAGCAGGTACTTTGGAGTTGTCTCCTTCTCGTGAGAGCCCTGCTCGCTGTCGGGGCTCTTGGCTTGTGCTGCTGGCTCAGCTGGGCAGAAGGTCTCATCCACAGCCGTGGGACTGCAAAGGTGAGGGAGCAGAGAAACAGCTCTGGCACAATTTGGGACGTTGGGAGTGTGGGTGGCTTGGTTGTGTTCATGGTGTAAAGAAAGAGAGTTGCTTCACGTTGTAAATCACAGAGCTCGCCTGAGATGCTGGAACATCTGACAGAAACTTCTCTGAGAGCTTTGTTCTTTATCAGTAGGTCTCAAAGTGCTTTACAAAGGAAATTCAAACCAATGAGTTGTTGATGTAACTGAGAAAATATTTTGCAGAAACCCACGAGTTAATGGATTTGGTTTGCTGAAGTTGTTCACCCTGTTTTACAGGTGCCACGCTTGGCTGGGAGCTGAGCCAGCAATCAAACTCAGGTCTCCTGAGTCATCCCAGAGACCCTCTCTGTGCATGGACAGTCTGACTGTGTCTGAACTTTGCTTCAGAACAGCCCCAGCCACCTCTGTCCCGAGGTCACCTGTGCTGCTTGTTGTGAGTTCAAGCTGCCTGCAGTCAGGCATTGAGGTAGTGGCAGAGCCTGAGAGGTCCAAGTTCCCCATTCCATGCAGGAAGCTCTCACCCAGGTTTGGTGAGGGATCTCATCCACTGTTTTTGACTCTATCAATCACATCTCAATCTTTCAGCTCTCCCAGCTGACAGTGTGGGCACATTTTGGTGTTTGTTCCCCTTGTTAGATATATTTCTGGTTTCTTTCTGATATGTTACAAAATTGCTGTCTTGGCTTTGGAGTGATCTTGAACCTGTGCCAGTTTTTTAGTGGCTCACTGACAGATTTGGGGCAGGAAGCTCCACGTTCAGAATACATCATTTTATAACTCTTTTTTGTCATCCTTTTCCAAGGAACCAACTTGCCCTCCTGAACTGAGGTGCTTTGTGTAACTCCTAACTTGTGCTGAAAACTCCCAGTTATGATGTGAAAGTCAAAGGGAGCAGGAAAGGATTTTGAGGGATAGCCCAGAAAATGTATATTTTACAGCTGCAAACCTTAAGAGAACAGCCCTCAGAAAACTGTTGCTAAAACTGCTTTCTCTGGCTTGTACACAGAGGTTTCCTGAGGGTTTCCTTCACCTCTCCTGCAGGAAGTACATCCTAGGAAGGGCCCAACTTTACTACTGTTTTTCCCTTTGCATGTTTTGTCGGTGCCATAAGGGATGGACAGCAGTGTTCAGGTTGGCTGTTTGAAACCCAAATGGGATCAAGGCATCCTGGAATGGAAAACTGCTGACAGCAGCCTGATACCAAAGTTCAGTGCAAGACCAAAGCACTGTCAGTCCCCAAACTGGAGGCTTTTGAGATAAATACACAATCCCAGTGAGATCCAAGTGATGCCTCCTTCAATTTAAGTGGTTGCTTAGGCTTGGACTGGGCAGGCAGCAAGGCAGGAATGTAGGCAGACAGGGAGTTACATGGCCTGGGAAGGGATGGTATGGATAACCCAAGATCTCTTTTCCATATCATTTGAAAGTTACTATGGGCTCCCTGAAGACCTTTGTTGTCTGTCATTCCAGGGTTTTGTTGCTGTTGTTCAGTGAGGGATTTAAAACAACAAACTGGAGCCACTGAGGATGTGTGGGGGAGAGAGGGATGTACTATCTGGCCTTCCAGTGTAGACATGCCCTTAATTTCTGAAGGGCATCACATTTGATTATCGGTGTCTTAATTTGTAGGGAGATAAATTATTAACAGTGACTTCATCAAATCTCTAAAAAAGCCATTCTTCAATTTTTTTCTTGAAGATTGCCTCAACTTTTATCTGTCCATCTTCATGAATTCTTAATTCGTTGCCCTTTCTCAGCCTCTTAGCTTGTAAAATGAGGCCAGTAGTGATTTAACTGATATCTTCGACGTGCATTCAGACTCCTGGATTTCTCTGTGGAGAATTCCTTCTTCCTCCTTTCCCTCAGCTCTCCTGTATGGTTTTTCCCTGCTGCATTTCATATGGTCTTTGGGGAAAAAAAAAAGGATCATTAAACTTGGGGAAGCATTGGCAATTTCTGTGATAATGGCTCCTGGATTTTTTGGTTCCTCTCTCTAATAACATCCAAAATAAACATCACCAAAAATGCCCTTTAGTTACGCCCTTCAGTGTGTGGGTCTGCTTAGTCCATTGCCTTCCCCCTTTCTTACAGTCAAGGACAGGCAGAGACTTGGTGGGTCCTTCCCTTTGTAGGCATATTTTGATGACTTGTTTCTGTTAGACGTGCAAGGAAGTAAGTTTTTAACATTTATACTTTCAGTCTTCAGAAACTTAGAACAGAGGGATGAGGGACTGTCAGTGCTTCTTTTCCCCTTTGCTCTTGGCAGCAGCTGCTGCTCTGTACAGGTGAGTGGTGTGAGAAGTTCTCCTCGAGCACCTGTTGTATGTGGAGTTGGAAATGGATGTGGCTCTGTGGGTAGATGGAAACTGGAGTGGAGAGGCAGACTCTGGAGAGGAATGCTGTGAAGTGCAGTGAGAGATGGATTCTGCAGTGGTTGGGATACTTCCATGTGTCATATAGAATGTAAGAAAAAGCACTGATTGTTGAGATGCTGAGGGTGTGCTGTTCTCTAGAGGTCCAAGAGGCAGAGAACTTTGGATCCAGGAGTGCCCTCCTCCAGAAACAGCCAGAGGGTTTTGGAAGCAACGTGTCTGACATAACAAGACAAAACCACCTCTGCCAGCTGAATCCATGCAGGGTGAGGCAGGAGCTGTACTGCTGGATTGGCTCGAGATGAGATGGGAGTTCCAGCTGTGAAAACTGCCTTCATAGTTTTTCTTTTTGGAAAATGACCTGCCCAGATCTGCTGACAGCTCAGATGTGTGGGCATGATTAACCATCGCAGGTATTGCTGAGCTGGAACTGGAACTGAGATTCCCTGTGAAGTGGGACTGGCTGTTACTGAAGGAGCAGAATAAGAAAAGCAGAAGGTGGGAGAAAAGCAACATAAATCAGCAGGTGATGCAAGTGTAGCTGCTGGGTATAAATCTCGTGGTCTCTCTGCTTTTAGTATTGAGTGATTGGGTTGTGTGACCTTTGGGTTGGTAATGCTTTCAGAGAGGGCAGGGAGAGGGAAATTTGGATACCTCTGGAACAGCACGTGGCAGAGAATCACAGAACAGGTGGTTAGACAAGTTCTTCTGGGTTTTCCCTCAACCCTCCACCACTGACCTGTAGCATAGCTGGAAGCAAACCCCTGCTTTGTGCCTCAGCCTTGTGATGTAAAACAGATCCTTGTGCAAGTCCCTTCAATCTGATCAGTGTTTGGGGCTCTCCCAGGGGTGCTGCAGAGGACTGAAACACTTCTTCTCTCTTTAAGGCATGTTTGCCATGTTCTGCATTTTGGCATCTGTTACATAATAGCCTCTGCTTTAATTTTATGATTGTATAGTATAGATTCCCAAAATGAAATCACCGTGGGCCTGTAAAGTGACTGAACTCTGCAACCGGGGCGGCAGAGCTGATTTCACCTCTGGGGGAGCTGAGTGAGGGAGCAGACCACGGTGCCCAGTACCTTATGTAGCCAGAAGTTATGACAAATACCTGGGATTAAGATTGGGAAAGCTGCTTTTGAGGTCTGGACCCAGTTCCCACTGAAGAGACTTGGGATTTCATTCCCAGGGAGCCGTTCCCCAAGGCCTGCCAGCAGTCCCAGCCCAAAGTCAGGTTGTTTTACGTAACCAGAGTGAGGATGTTTGTGTTGGTGTCTCCTACTAACACAACACAAATCCCATCGGAGCAAACCCTCCACTGTGTGCACTCCCTGCTGTGGGAGGAGGAGAGAGAGTGAAGCAATGCCCACCAGGAGATACCATCTCATGGAGTGCTAATGGAGAAGTGCTCTGAGTGGTGAGATCAGGATAACAAGTGGCACTGAGCTGAGCAGGAATTGGGGCTTGAGTCTTTAAGGAGGTTTGACTGTCTCAACCACGCCAGATACAGAGGTGCTGGTGTCTTTGTGCTCTTTGGAGTAAATTTCTTTTACACCCTTTGCAGCAGAAGGGAAAGGGAGAAGAAGACCCATGTTGAGAAATAGTAAGGCTTTGTGTAAATCCATCTTCCCCAAAACAAATCCACTCTGATTCTGGACTAGAGAAAATTGTGCATTCTGTGGCAAGGAATTATCTGCTGCTTCCTTGCTGCTCCTTTGGCTTCTCCAGTCACCCTCCCTCTCTTCCTTGTTCCTTCCTGGTCTTTGAGAGCTGTTTTAAAGTGATGCATTTCTGTAGGGAGCTATTTGTTTGCAGAGCATCTAAATTGTGCCGGATTGCTTCTGGCTATTTACATTGGTGGAACTGTGCTTGTGCTTCCAGACTCATGCAAAACACTGCTTTTAATAGATATTTAGTCACTAGACCAGTGATATTTTCCATCTCCAGCTGGGGCAGCCACCCTTTTCATTTCACAGCACTGCATGAATTGGGTTGGGCACCCCAAACTAGATGTACATCCCAATCTCCTGAGCACCTGAAAACTGCTTCCAGACTGCTGAAAATCAGCCCCTCAGGTGTTGCTCAGAGCTACAGGACTTTTCTGTTGATTTCAGTAGGATTTGTTTCAAACCCTTCAAAGCATCAGGGGCAGCAAGAACAGGCAGAGTCAAGCCAGCACGATTTAAATGCAGTCGTCTACATCACTCGTCTGCAGTGAAGAGAAAATGCAATTTATTTTTAACACCTTTTTAATTCCAAAGTGTTTGTATATTGAGAAGATGAAATGACAGCTGAATTCACTGTGGCTCCATCTCAGCACTGCCTGGATTCCTCTTGTCCCAAGGAGCTGACAATCCATACTGATTTTCTCTCGAGGTGAACTTGTGCACAACTTAGCAAGACAAGGATCTCAGTAGCCTCCCTGAAAGCTAATTTAACCACAAGGAATGACTGCTGCCTTGGCAATATTTTGTTCCTGAAACTGCAAAGAAAATATTTATGCCAATCAGAATTTTTTTTTTTTTATTATTGTTATTATTAAGCATAATAAACAGAGGTGCCTGGGCCATCGGGTGTTATGTCCCACCTGTGAATATTTATTATTTTTTTCCAATCACACCCCCTATATTTGTTGTTTTACCTGAGAGATGTTAGAGCTGTTGGACTGTGTGACCTTGTAGGTTAATGACAGCTCTGGAATAGAGTTGCAGTGCATCTGTCTATATCAGGAGAGAGTAATTAGCGAGTTATTGATAGTCAGATGAAGTTGCAGCTTGAATTCCAGCCAGCAGGATGTGGTTGCTTTCTAATACAGGGCTTGAGTGGACCATCCTGGACAGGAAATAACTGTATCTTTATTACTTAAAAAAGATACTCCCAGGGTGTGGAGCCTGTACAGACAGTAAATAATTCTACTTGAAGGTTGCTGTTTCTGCAGACACATGATCTGATCTCCCCACTTTTTCGGCTGGAAGTGTTCCCCACGCTCTTGCTGGGCATCATTATTTGTCTCTTGTGGGTGTCATTACTGAAACAACTTCCTTTGGGGAATGGATTTCTTATTTCTCCCAGTGTCTGCAAGGATTTTTTTACTTTTTTTGCCAACTCTGTGCTGATATAAACGGAGAACAGTTTGCTCAGAGTTTTTAAAATTACTTGCAGTCTCACTGAAGCAAAAGTAATCCGTGGTTTGGGAGAGAACGACGATGTCCCACTGCTGGGGACGGGTTTGGGGCAGGGACTTTTCAGCCTGAGGATGCTGAGCCTGGGGTGGACTTTTGCCCCTTGGCTGGTTTGGAAGGTCCAAATTCCAAGCGAAGGAGAGCTTGGCCACAAGTGCAGCCTTCTCGAGAGGAATGGGCTGTGATGGGCCGTGGCACTGCCTACAATACACTTGTCCTGGAAATCCTGTTTTGTGTTGGTGTAATCCCTGTGGGGTTTGCTGTGCCAAGTGTGTCCACACACAAGCTGAGTGGGGAGGAAAACAACCATGTAAGCAGGGCTGCAGGCAGAGGATCAGTGCCCCTGAGCCACTGGGCAGCCTCTTTGATCCAGCTGCCTTTTTATGGCTATTTTCTGCCCTTTTCCACTCGTAAATAACTGGCTTTTATTTGACCCATCTTTGGAGTGATTTTCCTCTAAGCCAGACCTTTCACTGTCTCAAAAACCCTGCAGCACATAAAGGGAACACAGGGGAGATCTTTCCCTCAGTTATTTCTGTGAATCTAAGCTCGACAAGGCCTGTTCTGGGCTGGCACCTGGGATTTCCTGGGCACAAGCTGTAATGGATTTTTGCAGCAGTGCTTTCCTCAGCTCCTGCAGCTGAGTAGCTGCGTTCCCTCAGGTGGGTCTGTTGTCTGGCAGCCTCCTGGCCCTTCCAGAGCAGGGGGCAGATTTTATTTTAGCTCTTTTTCTCCAGGAAACTGCAACATGTCTCCAGTTGTGCTTCAGCTTTAGGGAGAGTAGCAGGCTTGTACCTCTGTGGTATTGCTTGCTCTTATGTTGTCCAGCTGTTTCTGAATTAACCTGGGCACCAGCAGCTTCCACCATGTGCCCTCCTGAGCTTTTCCAGAGTTTGGTGGGTTTTGTGTTCCAGAGTTATTTTGGCAAGAGGTGAATCCTGCCAATAATTACTTGTTCTCTGCTTTCTCCTGAGAAGCGTGATCTGTTTCCCCGTTTAACATGTGTTCCTTCTCGATCTTCCCATTTAATTTGCAGTGTTTGAAAACACTTGAGAAACCCATCATGAAGGCTGAGAAAGAGAAAGTTGCCAAGAGCTTGGAGCTGTTGAATTTTCTCCTCAAAACTGTGACAGGGCAGGTGAGTGTGTGACCCAGTGTGTGGCTGTTTTCGGAGTATCTTTTAAATGTCACACTCGGATTTTGCCTTGTGACTGCTCCTTCCCACCTCATTTCCTACCAAAGGTACTCCTAGAGGGGATGCCTGGTTGGATCTGAGTTCAGAAAAGTCTGAAGGGGCTTGCTTAAGGGTTTGTGCAGTGCTCAGCAAACACATGTGGCATCTCCTTTCTTATCAGCAGAAATAAAACCTGGGGTACAGTGAGGGTGGATTTTGTCCCAGGTGATTGCTCTGTTCTCTCCACTGAACCCCAGAGACTGTGATTCCCAAAAACTGAGACTTGCTCAGTAGCTTTATGAGTGGGAGTGAAGTTTTGTTCTGGGGCTTTGTTTCCCTAATGGAAAATGACTTTTTTGAACATGAGAGCATTTTCTATAGGTGACAAAAGGTGTCTCTAATATGGTTTTACTTACTGGAGCAAAATACCACGAGCAGCAGAATTGCTGAAGCCCAGTTTCCTACTGGTAAGCCCTGAGCTCTGACCACAGCCCGTTTCTTTGTGAAGACCTCATAGGAAAGTGGGTGGAGAAGAGAGATTATTTCCAGGGCTCTTGGAGGAGCTGAACTGCCTTTGAGACACCCTCTTCTGCCAGGTTTTACTGAAATTACCCAGTGGGTTACAGAAGAGGCTGCCCAACCTTTAGAAACCAGACTGAAAGCACTGCTGCTTTTCTCTTGGTTGAGTGCTTGGTCATGTATCTTTTTCCTACTGCTCCCAGCCCAGATTGGAAAGGAAGGAGAACCAAAGGAACCCTCTGGTCCCTTCTATGCCACTGCAGTTCTACCTGTTAGACTCATGCCTCTCATGCAAGAGACTCAGTTTTCAGTCAAACCCTGGTACCTGGTGGTACCTTCAGCTTTTGCTCCCAAATTGGTGTTGCAGATGGGCCCAGAGCAGTGGCTCGGGGAAGCCAGGCCTGCCACAGCCTTCCCCTGAGGATCTCCCGTGCCCTGCTGCTGGGAGTGCCCTTCCTGAGCTCACTCTGCACCTTGTCTCTCCTTGCCTCTTGCAGAAGCTGAATGTGAAGTTGACAGAGGTGGAGAAGGTGCTGCTGTCCCTGAAGCAGCTGGAAGACATCGGGAACTCGCCCCGGCTCGACTCTCTCTACTGGAACGTGATGCGCTGGCTCAACCACACGTATGTGTGCTGGGAATTCCGGCTTTGGGCTTGTCTGGGGGCCTCCCTGCCTGTCCTGCCTGTGTCCAGTGGTGTGGGCAGGTGGGGAGAGGAAGGCAAGGCAGGGAGCTCAGGCTGGAGTTTTGAGTTAAATGGAGCTCCTGGGCTGGTGGGGTGGAGACGCTTCTTGTTTTGCTTGTTTGGAATAATACTGGGCTCATTATTCCGTGTGCTTACATGTTTGGCATTGGTCCTTTTCGGGAAAGGGTTGTGAGCACATGTGATATGTTTGATACCTGCCAACAGAGTGAGACAGCTGATGACCCAAGGACAGTCCCTGCTTGCAGCAATCCCACATGGCAGCCTGGCTTAAGAGCCAAAGCTGCAGAGAAATTTCTAGGCCAGGACGAGTCACTAAGCTCCCATCACATCACTGTGGATTAATTCTGCAGATGTGAGGCTGGAGGGAATGAGTAGCTGCCCTGAGAAGTGACTGGATACCAGAGAGTATATGCCAGGACCTTCAGTCCCCTCCAGGAAACCCCAGCCTGGCTCTTGGAGTGGGTGCCTTGCAGCTCTGGAAGCTGAGGAGCATTCAGTGATTATGCTTTAGTGCTTCACACTGAAAACCAGGCCATGGAATTAGAGCCTGGGTCCTTTTTGGGCCCCCTCTCTGGCCCTGAGCTGGTGCAGAGCAGCAGTGGCCGCCATGCAGGCACACAAAGGCTGCCCTGATGGAACTGGAATGGGCTCTTGGAGGTTCTGCCGGACAGTCTCTTGGGATTGTGTAGCACAGTGAAGGCCTTGCTGGGCTGTCACCTTGGACAGACAGACAGACAGACAGTGTCTCAGTAGCCTTGCATGGGGCCACAGGCAGGTGTGCTCGAGGTGGAAGTAACAGCATGACCATGGAATGGGGGTTCTTCCTCACATCTCCATGCGCTTTGGTCAGTCCTGGTCCAGCTCCTGCTGTTCCTTTCAGTTGCTGTGCAGGCTCAGGAACATCCAGGGATAACGCCCATCCTCCCAGCACGCCCGTGCTTCCTGCACCTCTCCTGTGCTTCATGGACTGCCTGCCACGTGGAGAACACTCTTCCCTGGCTGTAAATTGAGTTGCTCTTGATTTTTGGCATTCTCTCTGCAGGAAGCCCAAGAAAGACAAGACAGCCAGTAAGCCTGTGCAGGACACGGAGCCGCTGAAGAGGAAGAAGAAAGGATTCCTGCCAGAGACCAAGAAACGCAGGAATCGCAAGAAAGGCACCCAGGAGAACGGGATAGCACCAGCTGGAGATGGAGAACCAGCACCCCCAGAGGAGGAGCAGCCCCTGGGAACAGAGACCCCCAAGCAGAAGAAAGGCCTGGTGCCTGGTGGCAGCAAACACAAGAATCCCAACAAAGGAGTCAAGGAGAATGGAGTGGCCAAGGTGGGTGGTTGGGCCCTCCCTACTGTTAATGGAGGAGATGCTGTGGCTGACAAGAAGAAGAAGAAGAGGAAAAACAAAAACAGAAAAAGAAAACAGGAGGCAGATGATGAAGCTGAGCAGGTTCCAGCTGCAAAGAAACCCAAGGGTAGTGTCCTCCTGGAGACCCAGCAGAAGCAGGGCAAGGCCAACCAGCAGAAGCAGGACAAAGCCAGGAAGAAAAAAAAAGAGAAAAAAACTGCAGTGCTGCAGGAGTGAACTCCATGGACTCACCCAGGCCTGGCACGGCTAGCATGGCTCAGTAGACTGTTGTAATATCTTTTATAACTATAGTTTTTATGCCCTCCATGACTTTTAAATAAACCTTCCATGATGCTGAGCTCTAAAGCTGCGGGTCTGGCTTGTGTGGAGGGTTCAGCCTAGAGCACAGGGAGCTTCAGGAGGTTGTTTATCCTTCAGACTCCTGGAGATGCTCACTCTCTCCTCTGGCAGTGCCAAACAGCCTGTCTCCATGATTTCCAAAGGCAGAAGTGAGAGGGTGGCTTGGATTCCTTGGGGAGCTGGGTAGGTGTGCTGGCACTGCTGAGTCTTGTGGTCAGGCTGTGTGTTGGGGTCAGAAGCAGCTCCTAAAGGCTCATTCCTGTCCTGCCTGGGCCCAGCAGGGCTCACAGCTTTTCCAGGCTGGGAGATGCAGCCTCTGAAATGTCTGGGCTTAAATGGGTTTGCACAAGCAAACTCAGGGGTCAGATATTCCCAGTTTGGCCACTCTGGTGTTGTCAGTAACTACCATGATCTAGTTCTCTTGCCTGTTTGCTGCTGGGTGCAGGAGGGGTCATGGCCCCTGTGGTAGAGCAGGGACATCAATAAATCAGTGAAACAATTGAAATGGTTGATTGATTGGCCACTCTGCCAGGCCAGCAGCCTGTGTGCACCCATGCAGGGCACCTGGAACAGCAGGCTTAAAACAAACAGTCTGGGAAGGTGGCTGCTTGGAACTGCATCTTCTTATTTATCCCCAGGCTCCTGACTGCTGGAATGCTGTCACCCCTTTGGAGAGCACCAGGAGCAAGTTCTCCCATGTGCTGGGTACCTGGTTCTTGTTGAGAGCTGAGTCTCAAAGTGTTTGAAATGCTACTTATGTTGTAGTTGCCTCCAAAACCTTCCTTGCCCCCACCCGCTGACCACCCTGCAGGCCTGGCCCTGACTCCTCTCCCAGCATCTGAAGGAGCAGGGCTGGGTCCGTGGTTGGACTCGATGATCTCAAAACTCTTTTCCAACCTCAATGATTCTGTGTTCCTGTGAAGGCCCCAGTGCTCTCCTCTCTCCTGCAGAGGAGTTTGGTGCTGGCTCCTGGCAGAGGGAAGGGCCTGGAGCAGGGCTGTGCCTGCTGTGCCTTCAGCTCTCGTCCCGCAGGTGGGTCTGTACCACCAGACAGAGATAAGGGCACTGGAAATGTCATGTTGCTTTTGGAAGGAGTGAGAGAAGAGCTGCAAAGGGCTGTGTTTGCCCGTGGCTGTTTATCTGCCTTTGCAGTGATTCTCTTCTCAAGTGGCATGGGAGTCCCTGTGAGACAGCAGCTGGCAGGGACACAGGCACGGCCCACTGCAGACCCCAGCTGGGTGCAGCTTCCCCTTTCCCTGTGCCAGCAGAGATCCCACAGGCTCTGCTGCACACCCAAGGAGTCACTGGCTCCTGTAGGCAGCAGGTGAGGGCTGGAGTTCCTGTGCCCACTGGCTGGCAGGGTTCAGCAGAGCATGTCCCTCTTGCCCCCACAGCCTCCTCCAGCCCTTGGGGGAGGCAGGACTGAGGAGTTCTGTGGTGTTGCCTTGGAGGATGCAGCTCCTGGGTGAGGAGGAACTGGCAGGCTCTGGACTCTGCAAGTCAAGCACTCTTCAGGAAGTGGCACAGATTGGGGCAGGAGGTGAAGGGCAGCCTCAGCAGGGCTCACAGAGACCCCAAGCAGCATGGAGACTTGGGCTGCTGGGGTGTGACCAGGGCAGTGTGGGCCAGACCCTCAGGGAGGTGGCTGGTCCCTCCATCTCTGTGGTGCTCCAGCAGAGCAGTTTAAGACTGGACTCGTCCTGCTGAACCTTTTCTACCAAAGCACTTATTCATCTGGAGGTGGCTGTAGGATCTTGACTGCAAGAGCTGCTGTTGCAGCTGCACAAGAGCTGCATGTCTTGGTTCCCAGGCAGGTGTTGGCAATTATTGCCAATCCTGTCTCCAGGAAGAAGGCCCTCTGCTCCAAAGGGGCCTGTGGGCACTGGGGATGCTGCCCAGCCTCTCCCATTTACTGTTGAAAGCCGGTTCATTGCCTCGTTAAAACCTCAATCCCGGCTAAGCCCCTCCAGCTGTCCCCAGTGATGCCTTTTGCTGTGTTATGCAAATGCAGTGCACAGGAGGCTGCAGGTCAGGGCTGTCCGTGTTCAGTGATCCAGAGGGGAGCAGGGGCTCAGATCTGAGCCCTCTCACTGATGATCCCTTTCCTTCTCTGTGCCTCTAAGTAGGACATCCCGGGACTTTGTGCCACTGCTGTGCAGAACTAGAGGAGGAACAGCCGGCAGGGGTGGGGTGGGAAGCAGGGGAGGGAGCTGGATGAGAGGGCTCTCTCCAGGCAGCTCAGGGAGGGAACCTTCACCTGCTTCCAGAGAACACGTGTGTGGCACCCAGAGCCACCTGCTGTGGCCACTGCTCTGGGCAAGTCCTTGCCCACAGTGAGTTGAGGCCGTGGAGCCGGGCTGAGCTGCTCTGGGATACCTGCCAGGGTCGCTGCGGTGAAGAGTTCATGTGGATCAGCTCATCACTCGTTTTGGGAAGGGCACAGCACAAGGTTAAAGCAGTGCCAGCTGCTGTTTGTGACAGAGGGGTGGCAGCTGGGCAGTGCCAGATGTCAGTGGCTGAGCTGGAGAGGTGACTGACCCCTGCCTTGCCATGGCCATGGGGTGATCAGTCTCCAGTGCCTGGAACAGGCAAGGGGAGAGGGGACAGGAGAGCTGCAGGGCACGGTGAGACTCCTGCTTCACTAACAACTCTCCTGCCAATTAAAGTACCTGACTGTGGGCTGGCTTTGATGCACAGCTTAGAGAAAGCAGTCACTAATCCACCAAGTCAAATCCTGTTGCACCAGCACTTATTTGTGCCTTTTAACAATCACAAAGGTTTCATTTTACTTGATTTCATGTCCTGTCTGTCCCTCAACCTTCAGGACTTCAGGGGACAGAGCCAGCTTTGATTTTAATGAAGCCTTTTCTTTTCAGCTGTCCAGAGCTCTTTGGCAGTGAGAAGAGCTCAAGGGTTCTTCTGGATGCAAAAAACCAGCCACAGGCCTTGGGCAGTGAGCTCTGGGGAGGATGTCGAGTCCTGAGAGAGTGGTGGGGCCCTGGCACAGGTTGCCCAGAGAAGCTGGGTCTGCCCCTGGATCCCTGGAAGTGTCCAAGGCCAGGCTGGACAGGGCTGGGAGCAACCTGGGCTAGTGGAAGGTGTCCCTGCCCATGGCAGGGGGTGGAACTGGATGAGCTTTAAGGTCCCTCCAACCCATTCTGTGGTTCTGTGATTTTTTTTTAAGTACTGTCCTATGTGCAACAGAGGGATTTTGCCAGGGACACTGGGAGATGGATGCAGTGTTGGATTGCTCAGGAGAGGTTGCCATGCAGTCAGCACCTCTGCTGCAACCATGGTAAAGGCACCAGAAACACCAGGACACAACAGCACCAGCTTGGGCTTCATGAGGTGCTGCACAGCAGGTGTTGGAGAGGGTCAGGGTGTCACTCTGTGCCAGCCCACGAGGCTGCTGTTTGTCAGAGTGGGTGGCCTTGGTGGCTCTACAGAGGCAGGGTTTGTGAAGGGGGGAGGGGGTGTGGGTGCACACACATGGGTATGTCCATGACCCAAACCCAGCTAAAGCTGCTGAGCTTTCATAGCCCATCTGCTGGACCATCAGAATTTATAAAATTATGCTTAATCAAGTCATTGACACAGGATGATTAAAAAGGATTGAAAGCCCTGAGATGGCGCTGCCAAAAGGGGGGGTGGTTTCAGCGACAGGTCCTTTGCTTTAGGGCTGTCCTGGCCTGGACACTTGCCCTGTGCTGAAGGAAAAGGACAAAGGGGATGCTGTGGGAGGGTCTCTCCCAGCTGGTCGGGGAGCCTCAGCCAGCCCTGTGTGTCCTTCACCATCCCCACCCAAGTGTTCCTGGTGGCTGTTCCTGGAGCAGCCTTGTCCCAGGGATCAAGCCCAGCAACCACAGGAGTGCACAGCCAAGAGGTGACACAAGAAAAGGAGCCAGGAAGTACATTTTAAATACTTTTATTTCTTAATTTACATAAAGGTATATATTTGGCTTATTTATCTTTTTTTTTTTATACTCTGAGATTCACAATCAAATGCTCTTAAAAAATAAAATAGTCATTTGCTTCTGAAAGAAATCAGAAAACTATTTTATGCTCCTCCCTTGTATAACAAGAAAAATATACTAATACTCCCATACATCACATAGTAAAAGTGATTGTAAGTGCTGGTTTACCAAACAATAAAGCAAATGGGGAAGAAAACAAGCAGTTGGGACGGAGGGTGCCGAGAGAACTCTGCTTCCCAGAGCACAGCCAGTCATTTGGGGGGTTCAGTCTCACCCTGAGGGTCTCCCTTGGCCAGTCTGAAAGGGGAGAGGCTCCTGGGGCCACCCAGACCTGCCCTGGGAGCAATGGCAGCCGGAGCCACTTGGGTTGGCAGTTTGCTGCCTTTGGGGTATTTTCTTGCCTCTCTGGGCAGGTCCCACTGCCTCAGTTCCCCTCACTGTGTACAAACCACTGCCTGGGCAGCAGTGCCAGTGCAGGATCAGCTGGGAGGGGGCAGTTAATGCTTAAAAAAAATCCCCTTTATGAAGTGGAGAAGAAGAAAACCCTCATGATCACTGAGGGCAGCCTGGAGCCTCCCTGGGGAGTGAACGCAGCAAGGACCTGACTTTGTAGGTCCCACAGACTGTGGGGAACTGGGAGGAGCCAGAGCCTCCCTCTCCTAGCCTGGAACATGTGGGAGCAGGGATTATGGGATCCCTCGGTGCAGGTAAGACTCATTTCTCACTCCCTTGCTCGCTCCCTTCCCTCTTGTTCCACAGAGCCCACAGCATTTCCTTCAGAAGATAAAACCAGCACTGAGCTTTGACAGGGACCAGGGCCTGTCACAGGCAAGGACACTACAAACCAGTTCCCTTGTCATGGCTGACTCCCTAGAATTCAGTTTAAGGAGAATTCCTAATCTCTGAACCTTGGCAGGAATGTTTCATTTTGTTGACAGCAAATGCTACAACAGAGGGAGACTATTGGAAAAGCAATTTCGGAAATGTGGTTAATCTGCTTTGGTCTCGGAGATGAAATGGCTGATTGTTGGGTTGCTTTTTGTTTCTTTTTAAACAGCTTAACGAGGAATTTCTTAATGGGAATCAGAAATTCATGTGCCTTTAAAGCCATGAGTTTGGCTCCCACACTACCGAGGCCATGTTTCCCCTACGAATATAAACAGTGGCACGAGGTGGGAAGTGAAGCATTGTTTGGGATTTGCTTTGCTTTGTTATTCTTAGCACCCACTCACTGTTCTCCAGAGGATGCCCAGGCACTCGAGGAACACTTCTGGCTCTGGTTCTTTAGCTAAATCTTAGAGCTGTTGTTCAGGTATTTCAGGTGACAGAGCCTTTGCAGAGGAGTCCTGTGGGGTCTGAGGAGGGGAAAAGGCTCACAGGGTGAGAGGAGTCACCTTTGGAACCTGCCTGGGCAGGGACTGGCTGTGGAGTCAGCACCTGGAATCACAGCCATCCCCACTGCAAGGCTGTGCTGGAGGTCCCAGCATGTCCTGGAAGGGAATGGGAGATAAACCCCTATTTACCAATGGGACCTTCCTGTGTCTCTGGGCAGGCTTGTGGCCCAGCCAGGACAGCAGCTTCCAGCCTTAACCCCCATCCAGTCCCGGCCTGGCAGTTCCTGAGCTGGTTTAGTCCTGCTTGGAGCCCAAGTGCAGCCCCTGGTGAGCCACGAGCACAGGAGGGGCTTCCCCTGCTCGAGGTGCTGAGCTGGAGGGGGATCTGAACTGATGGCTGAGCAGAGATGGGAGTGGGGAGTGGGAAGCTCACGGGGCCCTGTGTGAGGCAGCCTGGCTGGGCAGGGCCTGTCCTCTCTGTGCTCTCCTTGCTCCCCCACACTGCTGCAGCACCCACCTGGCATGGCATCAGTTTGGCTTGTGGAGGCCAAGTGCAGGAAACAAGGGAACAAAACCCAGTGAAGCGGCCCCGTGACACGTCCCTGCCCTTGAGACTCACCCAGTTCAGACACTGGCCTTGCCTGAAAGGCCTCAGATGCACCTTTGTGAAGGTAGAGGTGACACCCCAGGGAGAGCACTTGGACTGGGCAGGGTTGGGTGTGCAGGAGCCCAAACACTGCTCCCGGGAAACAGAGTTATCAGCCACAGCTTTGGAACACTGACAGGGAGAATTAGCATCGACAGTCCGTGTGATATGGCATCATGTAAACAAAGCACGAGGTCACTGGCACAGCAGTATTGCACTCCCAGGCCCAAGGTACAGTGATTCAGCCAGGTGGATTTTGGTATTTCAGAAGCCTGTGAGCCTGCTAGGCAAGGCTGAATTGAGCATTTTGAAAACTCCAGAGCCTGCAGGGATTTCTGTCCAATGTCCTGGGCCTTCCTGTGACAACCACCAGCATTCCCAGTGCAGTGAGACTCTCTCCTCTGCCCATTGCTTAGCCTCAGGTGACAGGGAGGTCACCCACTGGAACTCTTCCCGTGGTGCCCTTGCAGGGCCTGAGAGCAGGGCACTGAGACAAGGAGAGCTGTGGACGTTGCTCGTCTGCTGTGGTTGCACAGGCAGCTCCAGGTTTTAAACGTTTAAATAAAAACTGTTTATCTAAATATATATATATATATATCATCTAACATCTTCAGCAGAGATAAAGCATCTTATGACATATTTAAATAAAAAATAATAATCTGAGTTGAGCCTTCAGTGTCAAAGCAAAGGTGATGTACAGAACGGGCCCCCAGCTAGTGCAGTCCGTGGGTGTGGGAGTGCTGGCAGAGCAGCAGCATTCCATAGGACACCAGTCCTACAAACCACGTGGACTTCATTGGCTACAACTAAAACCATGTACACAATCTACAGTCACTCACTTGGGCAGCACGTTTTGGGGGCAGCTGTGGGTGCTCAGAGGAACAAAGGTCCTTAGGCCGCAGCAGGTCCCGCGTTCCCGGCTGCCCCGCTCACCTCCTGACCCCGCAGGCTGGGTGGGGTTGGTGCTCGAGAACCCCTCGGGATGGGGTGGAGCTGGAGGAGCCACTGGGATCCAGCACGGAAGGGCTTTGAGCTCGAGGTTGGTATGGTGGGAGCAGAGTCCACGTGTCCTTTCCTTCGGCGGCACCTGGGAATGGGGAAGGGAAGGGGGTTAATGGGGAGCTTCCAGGGATGGATTGGTGACATTCATCCTGGCTTTGGGGCAGGGGCTGCTCAGAGACCCTTTGTTTCTGTGCAAGGGGGGCCAGCAAAGCCTGTCCAGGGTGGAGGCAGCACTGTGGGATGTGCTGTAGCTGTTTGGAATGGGAAACAAATGCCCTGTGACCCAGGCACAGCCTCCTCCAGGAGACCAGCAGCAGGTGTAGCTCCTGCCTGCAGTATTTTGGGGCATCAACCATGTCCTGTTTGCCAGGTGTGTAAATACAACTGTTCCTGATGAAGCAGCTCAGCAGATTACAGGGGTATTTTTGTTACAGTTTTTAACCCCCTCAGTTAATTAAAGAAAAGAGGGACTGACTTGTGCCTTAAATTGTCCTTTTCCAACCTGCTGTCCCTTGGAAGGCCCAGCAGCACAATCCCAGCTCTGGCTGCACTGCTGGTGGCCCAGGTTGGCTTTAAGGAGTCACATCAGCACTTCCCTCCCTGCTGAGGTGCCATTGGTGCACACTGAGGCCTATCCAGCAGCTTTCCAAGATAACAGGGCAGGGATAACCATTTCTCTCACTGCAGGATTTCCTGTCAGAGGGTCTGTGCTCCATGTTATGCAAGAAATTGCCCCGACTTTAAAAATCAGTGACTGCTCAGTTACAGAACAATGGCCTGGTTTACCTCAACCTGTACAAAACTAGACCAAAAAAGAAGCAAGTGCAGTGAAAAACCTTGCTGTGCCCAGGACCCAAGTAGTCACTGTTTTTAAGGCAAGTCTCAGCAACACTATCTTGTATTTCCTCCCAGATTTGTTGAGGGTTTTGGGTTTTTAAACAAAACAAAAACAAAACAAAAACAAAAAACCAACCCCCAAACTTTTATCTAAAAGCTACTCATAAATAATAATGTGTGAGCACACATCCAGCCCCGAGCCTGCAAGCTCCTGGCTGCAAGCTCCCTATCCCACAATCCACTCCCCTCTGTGGAAATAACACATCTGCTGTGCTAGAGATTGCATGAAATCTTTTCCCTCAGAAGGCCATTCTTAAGTGTCTTATTGAGTTCTGATTTTCTGATTAGTCTCTCAGTGCATTTAATTTATGGGGAAAGAAGTCTCCTCTTCAAAAAGTTGCTGTAATTAATTTAGGCTCCAGTGAAATGCTGGGAAGTGTTTATCACTCCAGCAACTCTGAATGCTGTGGCTGTGGGGGAGTGATAAGGACAACATGGACACAGGGGGGAAGGGGATGGTCCCTCTGGCTCAGAATTGTCACCCTGGATGTAGGGTCACAGTGGGGACAGTCCAGCCACAACAGGAAAGAGCAGGTGCTGCCAGAAAACAAAGATTTGGGAAAAGTTAAGAATGGTGGTTTGAGGGCAGCTGGTGTTGGAGCCAGAGCAGAGCAGCAGGAGGTTTGTGAACACCAGATATGTTCTAAGTTCTGGCTGGGACAGTCACATCTGCTGCTGGTCAGGGGTTACCTGGTCTCACCTGCTCAAAGAAGGGAGCACCAGGTTCTGGAAGCAGCTTGGTACTACAGAGGACATTTGTTTTTGATTTCCTCTGTTTTGGGCTGAAGGTGGCAAAGGTGCAGAGCAGGGCTGGCCTGGGAACTTCTCTCCAGTAATGAGGAAAGGAAGGGGTGGGCAGGGGTTTTGGAGTGCAGGGGCAGCTTGAAACCTGCTGCTGGTTTTGGTCACTCACCATCTCAGACTTTCACAGAGGCTGGTGGCATCACGAGTTGGTTCACCCTGGGGAAGGGAAAACAAAGGTGTTGTGTGAGAGCTGCAATCAGCAAAGAAACAGGTGCCCAGTAACCTGGTGGATCCAGGTGTCAGTTGCTTAACAGTGTCTGAGGAAGTGGGACATGAACAACTGTCCTGCACAATGGGATAAAGCTCAAACCCTGTCACACAGGGCTGTCTGACAGCAGTTCTGGCAGTTGCTGGAACAAGCCAAGTAACATTGCTGACACTAATTGACAAGGATTTGGGAAGGTCCCAAAGGCATCCAGACGTAGCGACTGTTTCCCCGAGCCAGAACAAGATTGTTTGTACAGAGGCTGGTGGTGTCCTTCAGCCTGACAGCACAAATGTAAACAGTCACCACTGATAAAAATTAAATTAAATTAGGAGAAAAGGAGCTGTCTCAGTTTTCAGCTCCTGAAGACCTGCTGCTGTTCCGGACGGTGCCCAGCGGGGACTGCGGTGTCACCTGCAGCTCCTGCTGTGAGGGGACAGCTCCTGTCTGCTCTGTGGGACCCAGGCACAGCAGCAACAGTCCTGCAAAATCCATCCCTTGGACCTGCTCCTCCTCCTTGCAGTACAGGCCCTGGAAGTCCAGCCTTCCTCTGCAGCAACCACATCCCCTCCCCACGCTGCTCGTCCCTCCCAGAGCAGTAACTCGGGGACAGGAGCCCTTTGTCAAACACAGAGGGGCCCTGGTGGGGCTGTGAGACAGACACATCACTGAGGCCTTTGGGACCTGCTCTCTGTCTGGGATGCTCACTGACCTCAATGGGAGCACCTGGATTCTTACAACAGTGGAAAACCCCACCCTGCTCATGGACCTGCCTCGCCTTTGACCATCTGAGAGCTTCACCCAAAGGCTCTCTGGCTGTCCTTGGGCAAAAGGAGCATAAAGTGAGGCACAAAGGGAGAGTCTTCTCCTGACATTTGGCTGTGCTAAGTCAAAATAAGGACCAAACTGAGCCAGCAGTGTGTTAGACCTTTGCTGTCCTGTGCAAAAGCAGCTTCTCTCCCAGTCAGTGAAACACTTGGGCAGGCGGACAGGGAATATCACAGCAACCATCACTGCCTGAGGCCCTGCCAGGTGGGAACTCAGGAAACATCAGCCTTCTTTGGAAAGGCTGATTCACTAAAACTCACCTGTGGCTCTTCAGCACACATTGTACTGACCCTGGACACTCCTTTTTTTTGGCTGAAAAGGTCTGATGCTGGATTATGACATATGTTCCAGGATAAAAATTAACCAGTGCTCAGAGCACACCTTCTAAGAAATCTCTGCATCGGGGATTGGCCCAGCTCAGCCACAGCTCCCAACTCCACATCAACCCCACAGGAAATTTGTCTCCAAGGTGCACAGAAGCCTCTGTGCCTTCTCTGCCTTTCCAGGCCATAAACTGAAATATTTCTGATGGAAGAGCTGACTCAAGTTCCTTTGTACAAGCACCATTCCTGGTAACCCCATTGCACTGCAAATCACATTGCACTGAACATTGTAACTGTGCTTTGGTAGCAGAATTCACCAGAGACAAAACACATTACCTGGGAATGCTACAGCCAACTTCAGAGGTAGGAAGCAAGCTATGGAATGTCATGGAACTGTCACAGAATACTCAAACTCCAGAGGTTTGAATGTGCCATAATGTTTGGAAGTCATGTCCCTTGGCATGTCATTCCACATTCTTACAGAATACAGAATATTACACAGAAAGTTAGTTTTGCCATGACTTTGGCACAGAGAACCCACCTGCACTGCTGATGGGTGAACCATAAAATACACACAACTTCCCTGCTTTTATTCCTTGTAGTTCAGCCTCCTATGGGATAAAATGTACCTCCCTTTTATTTTAACACGTTTCTCTCGAGTTCTGCTTTATCTCTGTCTCACAGATGGGAACAGAGGCCTGGAGGGGCTAATCCTGAAATGCATTTGGAAGATTTCACGGGAAATTAGAACCCACATGCCTGGAGAACCTGCTGGGGAGAGAAATGACTTTCAGGGATCACACAGGAAGCTGGTGGGCAGAAGGGAGAACTGAAACAGCCCCCAGATTTTGGTCAGTGCAGTGCCCACTGCCTATGAAGCCCCGAGCTGCAGACACTGCTCCTGGCTCAGGCACGGCCACTCCCAGCAGGGCAGGTGGGGAGTTTGTTTATTTTCTTAAAGCAAACCCACTAATAATAAACTTTAAACTCTCTTAGGTGGCAAAATGTAGTACACGGGCTTAAACTAACAAGGCTCAAGAGCATCTAAATCCCCGATTAAGTCCCACTTGCCTTTCTAATAAAGATAATCCCCCACTGAATGGACCCACTTCCCATCAGTGAGATCTCACTGAGCATTGGCTCCTAAACTGTTCTGTTTTCTCTGCAGTGTTTTCTTAAGATTGTGAATGTTTTCATTCCTTGAAGAGAGTAGGGTGGGAACCACTCTGTTGTTTCCTGAGGGGGAGGAAACTCCCCCAAATTGCCTTTCAAGAACAGAAGCTGTACAACTTTTCTTGGTGGTTTTTTTATGGGCTCCTCCAGCAGTTAAAAATGTGGCTGATTCCCTCTAACCCCCATCACTTCCTCTCCTGTCAAACCTAAATATTTCTCCTAGATCCTGTCAAACCATTTCCATGTAGTGTGACAGCACCTATAATTCTGAAGTATTTATAAGCCTGTCTGTTTAATATTAAACTACATGCTCCAAAGCTGTTAAATATTTATGCTATGTAAAATGGATCTAATTCCACAGCACCTCGGCCGGTCAGAGACCTGCAGGAGGAAAAGACAGTAAATTTAAGATAACAGATGAGTGGCCAGGATTTTTTACATGTCAGCTGAGCTCTGTTTCAGGATCTGGGCAGGATTATTCTCTGAATGCTCTGTCCCTTGCAGCCAACGATGGAGGTTCCAGGGCTGCTGGGCAGCCCCCAGGCACTTGGAAGAGCTTTTGCTGCCACATCCAGGCCATGAATGTTGTGCTCCACCTGGCCCCAGATCTCCCTCTCACCTGCAGCTCCACCTGCCCCAGCAGTTCAGGCTGAGGCTGTGGGGAGCAGCAGTGGGACATGTCCCACTGACTGCACTCTGAGCTCCAGTCACCTCTGTCCACGAGCTCCAACCCCAGCCAGGAGAAAGGCTGTGCTTCCAGAGAGCCTTTGGGAATGCTGCCAGCCCGGTGGAAGTCCCGTTTCACACCCAAGTTAAACACCACCTGCATTTTCAGCATCCTGCAGCTTTCCCAGAGCCTGAGTTTCCTGCTATCTAAACAAGCCAGGCTCTGGATTTTGTAACTGAGAAGCATATTAGGAAATAATGTCCTGATTTTTACAGCCTGCTGTACTTAACATCACTTAACTTTTACAGCCAACAGTAAAATGCTTCAGTGGGGTCCTTCTGGCCTGAAAAAAAATCCTTTTTTGAGTTACTGAGCAGGAGTTTTTGAGTATTGACTTTCTGAGCAGGAGCTTGTTCAGCAGACAGGAGTATTGGGGCAACAGGGGCAGCTGGTCCACTGGACTTAGCAATTCCTGTCTGTTATTAAGGATCCCTCTTCATTTCACTGGAGAGAATTCTGTGTTGTTGGTACTGTGCAAACATCAAGTGCCTGTTAGAAGCAGCACTTCAGGAAGGGACACAGATGGACCAGCCTCTAGCAGATTCCTCCCTGTCTGAACTTCCTCAGATGTTTGTGGGGGTGTTAAACCTCTCCAAAAGGCCTTGTGAACACACTGAAACCTGAAATTTTATGTAATGAAATGTTTACATGGACTGACATCCTTGAATGGTAATGAGGCCTTAATGGCCTTAACCTGTGGAAAACCAATTTCCTTTTCAAATGCAGGCAGTTCAAGGTGGGTATTTTTTGGCATTAAAGCATGAGGGGCAATGCCACCCTCCACCCGTGTCCAGGGATGATGAGCAGCCCAGCCAGGTGCAGTTTTCTGCAACTCCAGCTGCTGAAACAGCAGCATTCCCACCTGATGTTGGTGTCTCAGCCTCTGCAAGAACAGAGGCCAAGGAGAATCACTGGCAGCTCCACACCTGTCTGACTTCCAGCTGTAAGAAGGAATTTTATCCACTGGTAAATGAACACAGGAAGGTACTTGCACAGGAGGGCACTGCTGGTATTGTCACTGTAACTCCTGCAGGCCACCCACAAAATAGTCATGGAGTAGGAGAGCTGGGACAGCTCCAGGTGGGGTTTCTTGATCTTCACATGCACACAAACTCCACCAGGGAAATTAAGATCCCAGGGCAGGAGTGATGCTGTCAGTGTGCTCTCCCTGACACCAGAGGACAGGGCAGTTGCAGCTGGAAGGAGTAGAGACCACTAAGGCAGAGGAGCATGAAGTGAATTTGGGCACAGGCAGAGTCCTCCCTGCACCAGACCCATCTCTGAATTCCAGCCCTGGCTGGGACAGGGGGAAGTGTCAGGAGGTGTTTGTTTTATCCACCGCCTTGTTACCGCAGAGATCAATTGCCCTGAATAAACCCTGCTGAAGCCGATTGCCAGAACACACCCCCGTTTTAGTGGACAAAGGAGGGAAACGGACCCAAGCTTAACAGCCCATCCCACTCCTATTTTCCATCGCTGTCAACGCCCTCATTAACACAATCAGCTTCAGGGGGATAGAACCCTCGTTGCAGTGACCTGCCAGCAATAAACAGGTAATCAGGACCAGGAAACACCTTAAGAACACAACCAGCCACCCCTCAGACATTATCACACCTCTCTCGTGCTCTCCATACACCCTCCTGCTTTGTCTCACTACGGAGGGATTTAGAACCGCATTTCACTGGCATTTTTCCACATTCCCCTTGAGGTCTTTGAATCAGTCAAACTCCACTAAATGCTCCGAGTTTCATCCAGTCCTGCCCAGTGCCAACAGGGCCACGCTGTGGGAGCTGAGCTCATGCAGAGATTTGTGCCTCTGAAACCGAGTCCATGGCTCTTCTCCTTTCCCTCACTGCAGGAAGCCGCAGGGATCTCTCAGCTGGGCTCTGCCACGCTCCTGTGTGGCACACACTGCCCTCAGCCCTGCACCACCTTGGCACCAGACACTTCTCAAGGAGCAAACCCAGCAGGCTGCAGACTCCAGGTCGTGTGTGCCTTTTACACCCTTCACTGCAGGGTTTTTGATCAAGCAGAGCAGAATGGACCCGTGGGAAGTCACTGCTGTCCTGCAACTGTGAGGAGGTGGCTTTGCTTCCCTGCTCCACAGCAGAATTCCCCTGGGATGCTGGACAAGCTGCCAGGTGTATTTGTGCCTCCAACTCCTCCCTAAAACACGGCTGCAGAACATCAACCCTGTCACCTTCTGCAGGAACAGCCAAAGCAAGGACTGCTCCCAGAGAGCAGCTCCTGCTCTGACCGACCTTAAGCTGCTTTGATCGTGAGGTCAATAACTCTGGGACACAACTCCTGAATTCCTTCAGAACCCTGGGCTCAGAGCAGCTGGAAACAGGGACTGAAAGGGTTGGTGCATGAAAGGTGAGCAGCAGTGATACACCAGCCTGGATAGGTCTCATTGAGTGGCACAGGGACAGGGCAGCACAGCTAAAAACAGTCCATGCCCTGAGCTTCCTGATGCATCCTGACAGGTTATCCAGCCTCCCAGGAGAGGGCTGTCACTGGAGCTGAGGTCAGGGTGCTGAAGGGAAAGAGTCACACAATGTGCTCAGCTGGAAAGGACCCACAAGGATCACCAAGTCCAACTCCTGGCCCTGCACAGGCCCATCCCCAGAAGTTACCCCCTGTGCCCCAGAGGATCATCCAAAAGCTCCTGGAGCTCTGGCAGCCTTGGGGCTGTGCCCACTGCCCTGGGGAGCCCGTTCAGGATGCCAAGAGAACACTTCACAAAATCCAACAGAGAATCCAGCACAGGAGGAGTCTGGAGCAGGAAACCACTGCCCACCGTGGCTGCTGCTGCTGCCTGTGCCCAGCCACTGCCCCCAGGGAGGGCCTGGGGCTTTGTGCCCCTCCAGCCCCTCATGCCAAGGCTCAGGGGGGAGCTGGTTGTGCACAGCTCTCCTGGCAGAGGGGCAGAGCTGCCCTTGCCCGCAGAGCAGTGCTGGTGGCCCGGGCTGTGCCCGGCAGGAGCCCCGTGCTGGGGGTGGCAGCTGCTCCAGCAGCTGCAGGAGGAAATGAATTGGCTCAAATCCCCTTTTCCTCCTGCTCATCAGTGGCTTCAGTAAAGGCAGTATGATCATCATGGACAGCAAATACAGCTTTCCCTCTGTTGGGCTCAGCCCCTCAAAGCTGCGCAGACAATGGGAATGTTTTCCATCTGCTCCTTTAACCGAGGTGCTGATTTGCCTCCAGAGGAAGGAACATGGGGCAGCTCTTCTTTTTCCTCTTTGGCAGATCTTGACAGAGCAGAAAACTGGCATAAAGGAAAAATCAATAACCTGTCCCGCTATTTTCCCAGGCAGCTGCAGCAGAACAGATGTGTAAACGAGCAGCTAACAGCACAAATCAGGGTCCCAAGGACCTGGGTGGAAATGAACTCTGGGAAGATGTGGGTCTCAAAACCTGACGGGCTCAGAATTAAGGTGGGGGGATTTCTAGTGCCGTGGAAGATGTGGATAACATCATGCTCTTATGTCCACTGAAATAATGGAGGAAGGAGGAAGTGGAGGGTCTCGCTTTTTTCTTGGTGTGATTGAAAGTGAAAGGGAAGAAAACATGACATAAAAAGCAGGTAAGATCTAATTAAATCTTGAAACAGAAAATCCTGTGGAACTTCCTTTTGCCACTTGATTAGAAACATAATTCTTACCGTCCACAATAACTGCCTCATGGTACAGCTCTTTTCCTCAGAGCTACCAGATGTGGGGAATCACAGACCCATGGAACGGTTTGGGTGGGAAGGGAGATTAAAGCTCATCTTGTTCCAACACCCTGCCATGGGCAGGGACACCTTCCACTAGTCCAGGATGCTCCAAGCCCTGTCCAACCTGGCCTTGGGGCCTCAAGGAACCATCCGCATGTTTCACAAGCCCTGTCTGCCATGTGATAATGGTCTGGCAGCACCTTTGGGAATGACCAAGCCAGAGCACTTAAACACTCCTTATTGCAGCACTGGAAGTAACACTCCAACAGTTTAGTCCCTGTTTCCCCATGAGATGCTGTTCAGGCTGTGCTGGGTTTGCCTGGGGTTGAGTTATTTTCCCTCCCAGTGGCTACTCTGGGGCTGTGCTTTGGATTTGTGCTGAACACAAGGCTGACAATACAGAGATGTTCCTGTTCTTGCTGAGCCAAGGCCTTTCGGCCCCTCCCAGTGCCACACCAGGGAGGGGGCACAGCCAGGACAGGTGACCCCAACTGACCACAGGGATACCCCAGATCATGGGGCATCATGCTCTGTATGGACAGTGGGGGGAGGAAGGAGGAAGGGACATTCTGAGTGATGGAGTTTGTCTTCCCAGGTCACCAGTGCTGGGGCCCTGCTCTCCTGGAGGTGGGTGAGCATCTGCCTGCCCATGGCAAGCAGTGACTTCACTCCTTGTTTTGTTCTGCTTTGCTTGTGTGCCCAGCTTTTCCTTTCCCTATTAAACTGTCTGCATCTCAGCCCAGAGTTTTCCAGCTCTTACCTTTCTGATTATCTCCCTGATCCACTTCAGTGAGGGGCTGTGAGGGGCTTCGTGGGGTCAAACCCTGACCCAAGCACAAGTGAATTGCTCTAACACCCCCACAGTCACAGCCTGCCAAAAATCTGCCTTGCAGATTGCTCCACAAGAAGGACTCATTGCTGCTGATAAAAGCCAATGCCTCTGTAAAATGCTCTGTGATTGTGACAGGCTTCAGGAAACACAGAGCAGGGCTGAATTTTTCATTATTTCTTCCATTTCCTTGTGTCAGAGATTGTTTCTGGCTTGGAGAGCTGCCACCCCCTGCTCAGTGCTCCAGTCACCTGCCTGGGATCTGATCAGGTTTTGTCCCTGGGCCAGGGCAACCTTAGCAAAGAATCTGTCTCAGTGAGAGCTTAAAACCTCCTGCATGGCAAAGTCCCTCCATGCCAAGAACCCTCCTCTGCAATGCCAATGGACTTGCTGAACCCACTGGCAGCATATGATTCCAGTTCCCCTTGTACCCCGTGGGCCTTCAGTCCTGTTCTGCAGCTGATGAGCATCTCAGGGACAGCTCACAGCAGACAGTCAGTAGCCAAGGCAGCAGCAGGACTCCCAAGCAGTTTTTGGAGAAATGAGCTCTTGGAGAAGTGAGCTTTGCCTTCCTATAACTTCAGGCACATGGAGAAACTCCATTCTTGCTGTGGGACAGCACTGAAGCAGCAAGGGACAGTCTAGGAATATTGTTTTCCTTTCTCCCTGGCACAGGGGATTAACCTTGGAAGGTCAGTCTGGTGGGGAATCGATGGGTTTGGAGGACCCAGAGCTCTGCCTGAAGCCTTTTCCACAGCTCGTGGGTGCCCAGAGCTGTGCCAGCACCAGCTGGTTCTGCCCTTCTGCCTGGGCTTAAGCAAAGCTCCTGCTGCCAACAATTAACTCCAACAGCATATTTCAAACACCAGGAGCATTCCATGTAAGGACCACAATGAACTGAGCTGGCTGTGAACAACCAAAGTGGCCTCTGACATGTTCCCAGCCTGCAGGAAACCCACAGGGCAGCTGAAGTGACAGAACAGATCAGAATTTGTTCTGTATGAGACTCTATTTTCCATGTGCACGACACCAGCAGCTCCCAGCAGCAAACCAGCATTCAAGTTCAGCCAGTCCCAAGCTGTTACACTCCTGTATTTGTTAACTCTCTTTGTGGAGTTACAACCTCGGCCAGTAAACAGGGGAGAACAACCCACAGCTCTACAAGCAGCTTTTTCCACCAATAATAAAACTACTTACATTTCCACCACCTCTTCCCTTCATACTCTCAACACTCTAATTCCACATAAAACATCTAATGGTCTAATTTTGTTCCATATGCAGTCTGTGTGTTTATCATGCCACTCTTGGATACTCAAAAACACACTCTGTCTCACTCCTTCCATCATCACAGATGCTCTGCATCCTAATCCAGGCTTTCTGCTGTAAATTCGTATGGCTTTAAAGGCCAAGGTCGTCTTATCTGAGCTAAAAAAGCACTGTGGCTTTCTAGCACTGCAGGAAATATTTAATTATTGTTCTTTTGTGGAGTAAAAAATAAACAGAGCAATGATATTCCTCCCCCTAAGCAGCTGAGTATCAACAGCCAGTGAACTGCTCAAATACCCCTTTAGGGGAGTTGTTAAAAATCCACTTGCTGCCTCTAAAACCCTCAAATCCAAACCCTGCTTCAGTGCAGCACCAAGACACCTCCCCAGGAGAAGAGTCCAGCCTCTTAAAACCCCTATGTGATACATTTTCAACTGTTTCAGACCAGAAATATTATTTTTAGCACTGCAAACCAGCAGAGGGGAACACCCTCTGTGTCAGTCCAGCTGCCACCTTAATACCTGTGACACCAGGAATGGAGGGGGCTCTGGGCTTTGCTGGCAACAACAAAGAGAAAAGGAGGGCTGACAACTCTGCCAGTCCTTCCCCTGCCCCACATAATAGGATCTGCAAAGCAAAAATAAGGTCAGACACTTTCAAACTGCTGCAACAGGAGAGCTGGGAGATCATTTTACATCTAGTTCTGCAAAGGGCTAAAAATAAGCCTGATGTGAGGCAGAAGAAAGAGCCTGAAAATGGATTATTCTCATTTTTCCTGTAATGCAATTTGCAGATGTGCTGTGTTTAAGACAGCAGAAGAGGTGTCTGGACTAGAGATGGTTCTTTCTGTGGCCTGTGGCTCTCTCCTCTGTAAAGAATATTTTCTTCCCAGTGTTTGTAGCCACCACTTTTAAAATGAGCCATCCATCAGCACTGCTACCCAGCAAGAGCTTCCACACCTGATCCAAGGCCTTAAGAGTAAAACTGTTTTCTTATGAAATGTTTAATTTTAGGAGAAAAGAAAAACCTGCCGGAGTTGCTTAAATAACCTGGTTCTTGTCATGTAAACAAATGGGTGAAGGATTCAGGCTTGCAGGGGCTCTCAGGTGCTGAGTGGTCAATGGTTTCAGACTTTAAATTCCTTCATCCTGAGCAGCTGCATTGGTGCAGTTGTTTATCCCTGCTCTGGCAGGGACACACACTGCAGTTGCATCCTGCTGCCTGATCTGCATTGCTGTATCCTCAGAGAAAACCTCCAGGATTGCAGAGAGGGACTGAGCAATTAGCAAACCTGGATATCCATCCAGAGCATCTTTTCATACCTCTGGGAAAACACTCAGAAGATCTCGTGTTTCCAGGCATAAAACCAGGGATTAAGTAAAAAATGCTAAAAATTAAAAAAAAAAAAAAAAAAAAAAAAAGATCCTCTGAGGAGTAGATTATGCTGCACCTGCACGAGGTGTTTCTCAGGAAGAATCCAGGTGAGCTTGGTTTTCCTCAGGAGCAGCTGGAATGACCTGTGGCTGGGGACAGGATCCCTGCTCAGCACAGTTCCTGGGGCGAACAGGCCAGGAAAGGATCCTGACACACACCAATTGCAGTGATTTATATCCCTGGCGCCACAAGTTGTCACAGCTTGGGAAAAGGACTTTTCAAAATTCCTCTTCCTAACAGAAGGAGCACATTGTTCCCTGTTGCTGGTGAAGCTCCCAGGAGGTGCCAGTGTAGGTGTTTCTGCTGTGGCTCTCCAGGGGGAAGCTCAGTTTTTTCCCAGTTATCTGCACTGTGAGTGAGGAAGGGGACACACACACAAACAACAGGCACAATTCTCAGCAGTGCTGAGCTTTCACTTCCAGTGGAAGAAGCACCTGGAGTGCTCCCAGCCTTGGAAGCTGCTCTGTGCCAGGGCTGCACAGGTACCTGTGATGGAACCTGGGGATAAAAGCGCAGTTATCCGATTCCTGATCCATTTCTGAGGGCTCTGCCATGGCAAGACTGTACATATCATCTCCCTAAAATCTACCTTGGGCCTCATCAATTTTCCTTAAGCAGGTAAGAAAAATCCAGCACAGAGTGGAGTCATGTTTGGAAATAAAATTCAACTGCTTTTTAGCCCTCCTCTGCAGAGGTACAGAACGGGAAAGGAACAACAACAAGTCAAGTGAAATCACAGCAGGAATTGTATTTGAGTGGTCTGGAAAAGAATTGAAGTATTTATCATTACTAGTGCCTAAGGGCTCTTACAGAACCCGTTCTTAACAGTTTTCTCTCTCTTATCGCTTTGGAAGGGTGGGATTAACTTTGTATTACAAAAATTGCCCCTGAAATGATTGGATTAAAGCACAGTGATGTACTCTGTCCTGTTCTCTGCCAGTCCTACATTAACTAAAAGCCTCTTTAAGCTGTCAGACTTCTGAAGCAGAATGACAAAAGTTATAAAAGAATTCTGTTTAAAAAAAAATAATAAGGAATTGCTGTAGAAAGCAATTTTTTTCATGAGTGTTTTTGTGAGAGGGGCAGCCTTGTTGACTGGAATTCCGGTGCTAAAAAAGTCACCTACAAAATATGCCAGGAATTGTGGCAATGATAAAAGTAGTGTGAAAGCCTGGAAATTCTGTTTTTGAAAGGAAGCGTGGTGGAAGCTGGAGGAAGCTTTACAGGAAAGAGAGGTTGCTCTCCTGGTATCTGCCCTGCCCGGAAGGAGCAATTATCTCTAAGCAAATGCCCGGAGACCGTTACACAAAGGAACAAACACACACAGAAATCCCAGCAAGAAAACCCTGAACCAGTTTTCACAGAAGTGTGAAAATGAAAGCAGGGAAAGCTCAGTTTCCACAGGCTGCAGAGAGTAGTGTTCCAGTTCTCTGCCCCCGCATCAGTTCATTAGGGAGGTGGGTGACACTGCCCCATGTGCCCCAACCCCGGGGGTGATGGATGGGTTTAATCTCCGGCGCCCGCGATTCCTGCAGGTTAATTGATTTCTTTTGGCAAAGGCCCTTTCCAAGACCTGGGGTCTGAGCAGCAGGACTGGCTGGAGAGGGAAAACAAGGCATCTTGAAATAGAAATTCCTCTGTACCCAGCAAGTAATAGGCAGGAGAGAGGGGAGGGCTGGCAGGAAGGTGTGTGGTGCCAAGGGCAGATGGCCTGGCAGGGAGGTGGGAGCTGGACGGCAGATTTGGGGTCCAGCATGGAGCTTTAAGCTGCTGATAGCAAAATGCTCTGTTGTCTTTCCTCTCCCAGGCAAGCATGGAGCTACTAACAAATAAATCCTGCCCTATAAACACTGAGAAGAACACCAAACCTGTTGGCAATGGCAGCCAGGACCCGGTTCAGCACCGACCCCGCTGCAGCTGAGTCCCCCCCACAGTCTCCAGCCTTACTACAGATACTGCCTGACTTCTCATAACGTGAATGAAGCTGCTCTTTCCAGGAATCTCTCTGCAGGATGCCAGGGTATTTTTAACATGGGAGTGGGCACATCCCAGAAACAGTGCACAAGGAGTCATTTGAGGGAAATTATCTCGTTAACCGTTGTTTATGACAGTTGTTCTCCTCGGTTTGTAACATGTAAGATCTGTGGCTGAATAATACAAAATTTATAAACAAATATGAGTCAGGCAGATAAGGAAAGGGAAATATGCTGAAAGAGACTGAGCAACAAAACCAGGTCTGACACCTGCACATGTTTCTTCAGAGAGTGGAGCAGTGGCTGTTTGGGAGTTTGGTGGGCTTCGGACATGAACAAAGCACAAACAAAGATGCTCAGGGTAGACAGCAACAGAGAAACAAACCCTTCTGTTCAGAAGCAAGCAGAGTTGTGGGCTGTGATCTCCCTCCCAACAGTAACACTACTGCAAAGCTGGTGTTTTGGTAAAACAATTGTGTAAGACACACCAGCACTGGCACTCTGCGAGTGACCAGCCTGTGACCTGCAGTGAGACAGACCTGCAGTGACCTGAGCAAGACAAAGCCCTCTTCCTTGAGAACACCACTGGAGTGAGACCAGTTGGATTCCTTGGCCAGCATAAAGGCCCATGTGGGCTTGATATGCTGATATAAAGATGGAAGTGATGTGGAATTCATCAGCACCTGAAATCCTGAGCCCCTCCTTCACCACCTGTGGTACCGTTCGTGCCATGCACGTGGTGCAGAGGGACACACATCTCGACCACAGTTAAAGGTGGAACAAGCACTCTCCTCTCTGAACACAGTAAAGACAAACACTGAAGCTTTCCTAGGAGCAGGTAAGCACCCAGAAACTTATGTTCATCCTGCCATGTCCCCAGGTGGTCAGTGCCTGGACTCACACGTGCACAAGCACAGAAACACGAAGGCAGATGGAGAGTCTTCCCATCTTCCTGCCTCAAGCCAAGCCAGGAAGGCCTTCAGAAACATGGGACAGCTTTCATGTCTTCTCCAAAGATTCTGCCGTAATGTACCTCTTTTTTCTCTTAGGAAGTCCTTCCTCATATCTAATCTTCAATTTCCCTTCCTGCCATTTAAAGCCCTTTCTCTGCAGATAACAAACCAGGCACACACGCGTCACGTCCCCAAAGCCACACTGAGGTTCAGCTCTGCAGGACTTCACCTCCTTACCAGATGAGATCTTGTTTTTCCACAATGTTTAAGCATCTCATTACAGGGGAATGTACATATTTAAAGGCACCAGGAGGCAGAAAACTTCTACTTTCTCTAGTGTTTATGTGTGATAGTAAAAGGAAGGTGGAACTGCTCTTACAGGGCCACAGCACCATCTGTGGCACTGCTTCCAAATCCCCTGAATCCATCTGATACAGAAGTGTGAGCCAGAAGGCATCACCCAAACTGTTCACACACTTATGTCAACTTCCAAACACCTTATTTTGCTCCCAGTTTTACTATGCCCAGAAACAGTGATATTCCAGGGCCCCTCTCCTTAAGGTACACCAAGGCTCCCATTCTCCAGTGGGGGAAAGGCAAAGGCAACTTACAGTCAACAGCAGACTAGTCACCTACCCACCATATTCAGCATGACATTGCACACAGTAACTCTTATTTTTTGACAATTATGAGAAAGAGACTAACCCCAGAAGTTTGTATGTCATGTGGAAGCGTCTTCCGAATTACTGTAGTTGCCAACCGTGAGTTGATCCGAATCGGTTTCTTTACTGAAAAACAGTAGCTTGTTTTTTACAGGCTGCAGGGAGGGACTGGGAAAGCCTCTTGATCACAGCGCCCCTCGAGCACGCAGGACCCCACACACAGCTTTGCTTCCTTCTGGCCTCACGTTCCTGTCTGCTGGAGGTGGTGAGCAGGGCACGGGGCACTGAGACGCAGGTGCCACATTGAGCACCAAGCTCTGTGAAGCATCTCCTGCTCCTCACCTCGCAGCCCAACGGTTCCAGCACAGCAGCCCCTCACCACGGGTGGCCTGGGCTGTGACATGCTCAGGCAAGGGTGAAAGGGGCCTGTGCCCCCCAGTACTGTGCTCCCCACCAGGCCACATGGCCAACAACTGAGATCCACCGGAGCAGAAGCGTGTAAAGGATGCCCAGCCAGCACGACCCAAGCCCCTGTGCTTCGTGCAGCCTCATGCACTCTGCTGAGCCCAGGTTCTCACACAACCCCACATCCTTTACCTGGGGGGACCGAGGCCAGGGAAAGTACAAGCATAACGTTCAGGAGAGAAAACAGGCTGTGGCAGCTCCCATGTGCAATGGCCAGGTTACTCACTGTTGTTCGGCTTTGGCTCGGTCACTGAGGAAGAACAGGGCTGTGGCCAGGAAGAACATCCCTCCCAGGACGACGACGAAGGGGCAGAGCATGAGGGCGTAACCCAGGCTGAGGAACTCCCACACCGGGGACTCCTTTGTGCTTTGTCGAATCAGGTCTGAGATCTAGGGGAGAGGGGCACGAAAATGAGTCACTCAGATGAAAAAGAGACATGGTGACAGTGGAGGGAACACAGTGCCCCAAACAACCACCCACCCAACATGTGCCTGAGGTTTGGAAGGGAACAGTGTGTTCAGCAAGAGCTCAGTGTCCCTTGCCCACTCCAGCCTTCCACACTGGAGCCTGGGCAGCTCCTGCTGGGAGCAGCTTGGCAAGGGTTCTGCTCTCCCTGTCGCTCTTCTGGCCTGATCCATCATTCTCCCCACAGCCCTCTCATTCTCTCCTGGGCTGCAGCAGTGGCTGCATCTGTGGGTGTTCAGCCTTGGCCGAGCCCCCGGGTGCCGGCAGGGCTACGCTGGCATTGAGGGAGTGATCAATCTCCTGCAACTCCTATCAAGTCCTGCTCACTCCCACACTTGACCTACCTTTGGGCAAGAGGAGGTACTAAATTGCATTTCTGTGTACTGAGTGGGAAGGGGGCAATGTTTTCCACAGAACAAAAAAACTGAGATCTCATCTGATTTGCAGAAACGGAACTTGACCGTGGGGTTTTGTGCCCATGTCCGGGGTGTGCAGCTCATTCCCTCCTCCAACCTCCCAAGCTTGAAGTGCACGTGTGTGCAAGATGTGGCTCTGCCCCAGGCCCAGACACAGGGGCTCACTCACACCAAAGAACCACACACCACCAAATTTATGACCTGAGCCAACCTGCCCCTCCCAACAGCCAAAAACCATAACTACATGGAAGTGAACACAAGTTTGCACCTACACAAAGAGCAGTGACACACAATGGCATTATTTACTTCACTATGAAACACTTTTGCTAAAACACAGCAAAATTTAATGCCTATCTGTAGCTAAAACTATCGCATTTTAATATTTACTGTCCAGCGAACAGCTTTGCTCCCCATAAATCCCCCAGGGTGATAGCAGCAGCTGGGGTGGGTCTCAAGGCATTGGGTATTTAAATGTCCAGCTCTGTTTTTATCCATGACCTTTTGTGAAGGCAGAAATGCCAGTTTATACCAAAAGACTGCAGGGAATTTGCAACATAAAATCCTACTGCTGTGCACACACGCAAATCAGCTCCAGAAATAGTCAGAGCTTGTGCAGCAACTTCCAAACTGCCACATTACCGGGGATGGGAAAGGTGGAGTCCGAAACAACCTACACAAGCAAGTTCTAACATTCAAGGGTTAAATCTTGACAGTCAAGTGAGGAAATGTCACATGCAGGAGAAATCACCAATTCACAGCCCTGCAGCGACCTGGGAGGTAAATGTGTGTGGGGAGAGGCCTCAGCACAGGCCAAGCACAACAGAAGGTCACAGAAGGATGATGCTCACAGGGACTCACACTGAGTGTGTTTGAGCAGGGAGACTCTGGAGCATTGGTGGTCTCTGGGTTAACACCCCTCTTACAGCTCCTCCTGGCTGGAGGGACGGAAAGGAGGAGCAGCCTGATGCTGCAGGTGACACCACTGGGACAAAGCTAAGGAGGAGTTCCTGTCCTCTCAAAGAGAACTTCATTCACAGTGTAAAACACACACAAGAAAACAAGAGTGTTGCAAACAAGTCTCATGTGAGAAATGATGGTTACAGCGTCCTTAGACTGAAGCCAAGTAACAGCAGCCACTAGTCTGGGAGATTTATTAAAAATCAGCAACAGGACTTGAATGTGAAAAGGAAGCACCCCCAGGAAAGTAGCAGAGTGTGCTCTGCAACCCAGGAGACAGGGACATCAGCTGGTCATTAACTCCCTTTTGGATCCAGACACCTTAATTCCCAACATTTCCCTTACTCTTCATTATGAACCAGAATTTGGCACTGAGTCAGCCTCTCTGTCAGGCTGCAATAGCCGGAATTGAGGCTATTCTAAGGAATCTAGACATTCTAAACCACTTTTCATTTTTGGGAATGGATATAATTATTCTCCAAAAGGACCAGACAATAAATCACTTGACAAATTGACATGATAAATCAGCAGCAGAGGATGAAAAGCCAGGCATGTGCTCCTGCTTGCTTTCCCTTATGGATGACACGGCATTCTAGGCTAAAACCAGCTTTGAAAATGTAAAGTCCCCAACAAGTAAAACTCCCAATGCAGCTTTTCCTACACTTTTCCTTCTAACACATTATGTTGACCTTTTATACCAACCAATCATGTTAATATTAAACCTGCTGTATTTTTCATTTTTAACCTAACACATCCTGTAGGGGCACAGTTTAGGAAAAGCCATGTTTCCCCCCATCCAAGGGATAATTCTTCCCATCAGGCCAGCTGGGCTTTCTTATGCAGGTTCCACATAATCCCCTCACCCATGGCTGCAACTCCAGAGCTTTACCAGGGCCCACATAGGCGTTTTTGCTGTAAACAGTCCCTGCTCTCTGTTGTTTTGTTCCACTCGGTTACAAGCCACCTGCTAAGGCTGGAACTTTGGCATCTCCTCTCCAGAGGACACAGGACATAATTACAGACTTGGGCTCCAAGAATGACACACCGTTTGCCAAATGGTCTGCTCTGCATTGCCAACTTTGGGCTTTCCAGACTCCTCACAACGACAGCATCCCAAGCTGTCCAAGGGTGATTTGGCAAGACCCAAATGGAGCATCGTTTTTTGTGTCTTCTCTCCAACGTGAGTAGCAGATCACAGGGGTTGGTGAGTAGCAGATCACAGGGGTTGGTGCACGGTCGGTGCCAGAGCTGCAGCCTGGAGCCATGTGTGGGATTCCTTCCTTTGTTCTGCCAGCTGGGGGGTGGCATAAGCTTCAAAACATTTACCCGAGGTGTGGGGGTGGGAAATCAAGGAGTCCTGCTGCTGCTCTGCAGTCTGATCACAGGGCTCTGATGCCAATCTCAGGATGAAAGTCCCCCTCTCCTCCCTCGCCGTGCAGACCTCAGACCCAGAGGAATGACTTTGCTAAATAAACTTGAGCTCGTGGCATTCCTGCAGCAGAACAGGGCTGGTGTGTGCCCAGCCAGCTGGCTGGAGTCCTGCTGGACAAAGTGCCCACTTCCCGGAGAAGGGACAGTGCAGCTGCAGCAGGCACGATCCCAAACCCCAAATCCCTGGCTGTGCCCCCTTTCGAGGGCAGCAGACAATGCAGGAACAACGGGAAACTTCACTGCTTCCTTGGGAAGCACGTGGGGTGTGGTTTGGAACACGGGACAGGCCATGTATGAGGCAGAAGCCGAGGTGGGCTGAGCCCAGGGAAGGCGTCTGGACTCTGTTCTGTCCCGCCTGAACAGGGTGGGGAAATGAACTGATTTATTAATTAGAACTGATTTATTAATTAGACAGTGGAATGGTAACAGCATCTGCAATCACCATTTCCTTCCCTCTCATTACCAAGCCAACATCTCAATTCCTCTGCAATTGCTTGATTTCTCTGACATTGCCACCTGGGCACAAATCCTATTTCATAATAGGCTATTTCTGGCACAAATACCTGATTTTCATGATTACCAGTTTGATACAAGCCAGGTTCTCCCTGGCTGCTCTCTTCAGCACAGTTCCTTAACACAGTGTTCCCTGTAACCCCACAGTGTCACCACAGTGGTTTGGGGTCCACCTACTCCAAAGTCAGAGATGCATGTGAAAAGTTGCTTTGATTTTTTTTTTTTTTAATCTAATATGAATGCAAATGAAGATGAGAAAGCAAAAATAAGGGATTTTATAAAGTAAACAATTTGCTGGGCCTGTGGGGGAGCACAAGCATTTATACTGTGCTAAATGGCATGAGAAACACTTTATAATAAGAGGAAGTAAACCTGATTTTTTAATGATATTTGTTCAGACAACTACAGAAAGGTAAAAGGAATTATGGTCTAAAAGCAATTTCAATTTTAACCTTGGCATGTTTGGATGTTGAATCAAAAGAAAAAAAAAGGCAAAAAATTCTGTTAATCTTAATTGCATCCTTTTGAGATTGCAAACAGATTTCATACTTGGCTGGTGACAATATCAATATCCTGCATTAATATGTGCTCCAGAAGTACCCACAGCAAGGATCTCTGCACTGCTTCCCCCATGGCAGGTTCATGGGGCTGTGCCCTTGTTCCCCTCCCAGGCTGTATGAAACACGTGGTGCTGAAAAAGCAGACGTCAAAAGGCTGCAGCAGGTGAAGATCCTCCACCAGGGGTTCTGCTGCAGTGCCAGCATGTGGACCTGGTACATCTGGGGGGCAGAGCAACATCTGCCTCCTCTGCAACCCCCTAGAGAGGGTTGTAAGTCTGCTTTCTTGGTGTCTTTCACTGCCTTTCTCTCCAGGTCTGATCTGCCCAGGGTTTGTCTGAGTTAACATTGGGTCCCTCCTGTCCCAGCAGGACATGCCTCACCCCACTGGGAATGTGGAGGAACTCATGTGTGTAGGGATGGGGGTGCCCAAGCCCACCCAGAAATAGGTTTGTGGCACAGGACCATGACTTGGGAGCACCTCCTTTAGCAGCATCCCTGTCCCCCGCCTCTCCCTGCAGTACAGGCCCCTTCCCTGGCTGTGTGTCCCAGACACCTCGTTCTGAAAGGCGCTCAGCACCATGAAAACTGTCCCTGCTGGGAGCACACAGGGTCCCTGGCAGCTCAGAGGAACAAACCACTTATTTAATGAGGTTTTCAGTGCACAGGAGGAGTGACAGAGCAGATGGGACAGAGCCTGAAATACTCGAGTGCAACAAGGACCTGCTCTGGATTTCTGGCTTTTCTCTAATAAGAGCCTTTCACATACATTGAATGTTTATCAAAAATACTGAGAACCTACACAACTAACCAAAGCCATGGGCATGAGAGGTGCACAGAGCTCTGAAAAAACCACCAGAGCAGGCTGCGAACCCTTGGCAAAGAGCGTTTTATAGATGGGAAGTCATCTGGGATTTTAGGGCAGATTTAAATCTTGTCTGTTGCTGAGTCATCAGAAGTGGGAAGCTTGTTAGCTCGTTGCAATGAGGAGATAAATCCCAGGAGGACTGGTCTCCAGGTGGTTAATTCTCCCCTTATTTTGCAGCTGACAGCCATGTCAAAGATTTGGCCTTTCAGTACACTGTGAAAAAGGCTTTTAATTACTCAGCCAGGACCAGAGAAATCCTCAACTTAAAGTTACTGCTTGAAGAAACAGGTAATAAGGCTGAGGGGGCAGGGGGGTTCTCTTCTTCTCAGTATTTCCCTGACACAGGCACACCAGGTGCTCAGACTTGCAAGGGCAAGTCCCATTTTACCCACCACAATTCGGGTCCTACACAAGCCCAAATGTGGGGGAAGATCTCTCCAGGAGGAGTGATACCATCAGGGCTACAGCACACCTGTCAAGCAGCTGAGACTTGGTAAAGAAAGAACAATAAAAACCATAAATGTGTATCACATTTCATCTACCAGCTCCACCAGATGATGGGAGATGCTGCCTGTACACACTCATGTACACTATAAAGATTAGAACATGCTGCCACAGGCAACAAGGCAAGAGACCTCTGTCCTCTCTTTAAGCCCCCAACAGCAATGGAACATCTCCTGACAGTCCATGAAACAGAGAGTGATGCCAGGAGAGTATTTTGCACATTTTTGTTACAGGACAGGATTGCCTTTTTGGCCTCGGGTTCACCTCTCACCCTGCTCTGGCAGCAGACACAGTGCTGTGGAACCACCAGCAAGCACCTACTGGGCTGTATTTGAGGAATGGCTGCAGGGGTCACACAGGGACAGAGCACCCAAGCCTGCAGCATCACATCCCAACAAGCCACTTTATTCCACTGCCCTGCTTTTAAGTCAGACAGCAGTGGATCTGAGTCCCAGTGGACTGTGGCCTGTTTTAATCTAGCGAACTAAACTGGAAAAAACCACGTTCTTCCAGAGTAAGCACTGCCCTACTCTGAAGCAGTCATAGCATTTGAAACCATAAAATATGAATTTTAAACCATAATACGTGAATTCTGCTTCCTCAGGCAGGGACGCCTTTACACATAGAACTGCTCTCTGTACAATCTTTTAGCCTGGTTGGGTAAACACCTGCAAACCAAATCACCAAAAAGGCTGTCTGAAACTGGGACAAGGTGTTGTGAAATCTGCACCTCCAGTTATAACTTCCATTAAAAAGTGTCTCAATTGCTGCATTTACCACAGTTTTCCTCGGTTGCCCCTAATGAAAAGCTCATCTTCCTGCCCTGATACTCTGCACCAGGGATAATTAACACTGCTCTGCTAACTACTTGCTAAAGGAAGGTCATTAGCATTCTTGCTGCTTAAGTAGCTCATTAGATCTAGTTTATCAACCTGCTCACATAGGAGAGTTGGGGAAGGGAGAAAAGTGAAGGGTGAATGGCTCCCAACAGCCCAGCTGCCGGACTGGAATTCCATCCTGGAGTGGCTGGAAGTGGTGTCTCTCCAGCAACACTGAAACAGTAGGAGCCAAAGAGGTCAGGACAGGTGGGAACCACCATCAGAGGAGCCCAGGGAGCAGCTTTCAGCTCATCAAAAGGTGGAGGAGAGCTGACCTCTGGCGCTTTGAAACACCCTCCTCACGGGCTGGTGTTGCCAGGTGACAAGTGGACACAGACAGGCTCCTACCCCTAGACCTGATGGATGGCTGCACAGAGAAGATGAGGGAGAACTTAAGCAGGCAGGAGAGCCAAGAGCACCAGGGCAGTGAGGACAGTGTGTGCCCACACAGCAACTGCCCTGGCATGTCTAGAAAGAGCAGTGCCTGCAGGAGGTGCCCATTTCTCATCACAGCCACAGGCAAGGCAAGAGTGGGAGAGGAAAGCACTGCTGTGCTCAGATAGGAACCAAACGACAAATTTCGAGGAAGAAAAAAAAAAGCCCCAGGCCACAGTCTCAAAATACAAACCAAACTCTGCCTGTAGTCATTTTACCTGAAGGAAAAGAGAATGTCAGGGAGTGGAGCAGTAGTGTGAAGGATAATGCAAACCCTGAGCAGGGGTGACAGGTTCATCCATGTGCACAGGTGGACATAGGAGCAGGGACTCACTGCCATGTCTTACAGTTGTCTAATTTTAAAGGGCACCAAATATCTAACCAGAATTAGTAACACAGGGAGCTGGAGTTGAGATGCAGCCTGAGAAGAGTGAATTATTTCATGTATGCTGCTGCCTCCCTCCACTCGGCTCTTCTGAGTCTGAATTGCTGTCCAGGGCACAGGCAGAACAGCTGAAGGCCTTTATCTGATACTCAACATGAGTGGTGGGACTTGGGGTATTTCCCTTAACTCTTCTGTGCATAGTTAGAGCTGCCAAAGATAGAAAAGTCCTAGAGATATTTGGGTGTAATGCCCTGAGCAGGTGAGATTTCTCACCCACTACCTCAAGAATAAAGCATGGACTGACAACTATGAGCCGTTAAACAGGAGCTATTTAAACTCTGCAGGTTGGTTATCACAAAGGTCCTGAAAAAAGTTACAGTTCTCTAGGAATAAAAGCTGTCTCCTCTAATGAAATAGCACAGCACTGCCTATTCTTATTTGTGAATGAACAGGCAGTGCTGATTTACAGTAATTGATCTCAGTGCTTGGCAGGTAGTAAAGCCTTATGCAAATCACAGCTGCCACCCTAAAGCTGCATTTGCATAACGCCTTTGTAAGTCAGTCTTAAGCCTTTTTACCATAATAAAAGTTATCAATATTTAAAGAGACATGAAAAATAGCCACACGTGTGCTCTCTGCCTCTTGGCTTTTAATCACTGATGGGGCTTTGGGGCTTTGGGTGGTTGTAAGGAGCTGTGGAATGGGGGAAGCTACAGAAAGTCTGAGTCTGGCCTTGAGCTCTCAGAGCACACCCCAGAGTATGGCAGCAATCATACCCCTGAGGCTGCAGCTGATCAGCACCTTCTGTGCTTCACATGAGGATTTTAAGAACAGTACAACATTTATTGGTATCCAGCAGAGACCACTGCCTGCCACAGCTCAGTCCTGCAGGGCCACAGGGATCTGGTTCTTTATGAGCACTCTTAGAGGGAACCTCACTGTGAACTCACCAAACCCACATAAGATTCCACCCATGTTAGATCAAACCCCTCATCATTCAGCGAGGGAGCTTCAGATGGATTCTGTAAGCAGTGAGAAGACACAGCAGGGCTGTAGGATCTTAGGTGAACCCGACTGATCAGGAGGATGAGTTTCACCCATTCTGAGCCTGTCAGTGCAGTTCACAGAACCACAAAATGGTTTAGGTCGGAAAAGGCCGCCAAGATCATGGAGTCCAACCTATGGCCAGACACCACTGTGTCAACCAGACCATGGCACTGAGTGCCACGTCCAGTCTGTCCTTGAACACCTCCAGGGCCTTCTGCAGCTCCCCTTCAGAACCTCCCCCTGCTCTGAGCCTGCCTTGTGGTAACTCTGCAGTCACAGCAGTGGGAGGTGATGCCCTCAGGCTGGGGATTCCCAGGACTATGGGAACTGGGTTCCCAAATTTCCCTCAAAGCTGACAGGAGTAGGTTGCTTAGCCCTCACAGACTGCCTTGCAAATCCTGGTCAGAATCCAAGCCCCTTCTGTAACCTGCCCAGGTGAGGTTTCAATCCCACAGAACGGTCTCCATCCTGCACTGCAGCTGGACAACTCCAATGGTTTTTAACACTCCAGTTGATGGCTGGCCTTAGCTCTGCTGGAGGAGTGGGCTGTTTGTCCTGTCACTTTAACAAGTATTTGTTTCCCTGTGCTATGTGGAAGCTGCACTGGACCTTTCAGTCCTTGTAGCAGAGGGAGGATGTGCAGCCAGTGCAGAGGCTACACAAATGGATGCTGGATCCTTCCATGAAACAGTGCTTCACTCCTGCTCTCCTGCCACAGAGACTTGTGCTTGAGGAGTCTCCTTCCAAATCACAACTGCCCAACAATTACAGCAAAAATAAAGGATAGTTCAAAATAATAATTCATATTTTCCCAGCCAGAAGAAAGCCTAAGGCAGCTATTAAGTTGGGGTTGTGCATGTTTCAGCCAGGCATCCTTAAGTAACTCACAACTTGCTTGATCTCTGAATACCAGAAGGGCACATTATTTCTACAACTGAAGACCTTTTTTTTTTATCTATGACACTGAAGAGCCTTAGGCAACTTTCAAGATTAATTGCAGTCATTCAGGGTTCTTGGTATTCCTCCTGGACACCCCTTTTACGTAAGAAAAAGGATTAACATGTAGCAGAGTCACCTGAGACAGCCTGGCCTGCCCCAGCCTTCAAAGCTCCCTGCCCTGCTTGTTTCATCCTCCTCCTCCACATTCCCCACTCTTCCAGCAATTCCTTTGTTCTTGCCACCTTCAAATAATTTCTAAAATAAGCTCCCTTCTCCCTGGGTACCCAGAACACCAAAGTAAATAAAGAGTAAGCTAAATTGTGCATTTTTATTCTCTTGAGACATTGTTCCTTTTTTTAGTCTTTTCAGCCTTATCTCTATCTGCCTTTTCATGTGTGTTCCAGGGGGCTACAGAGCAGCTACAGCATTGTGGGGAGCTGCCATTCAAGAGTAAATATTTATGTATATTTAAATAGGTGTACTCACAAAGTTAAATATATATATATAAATACATATGTATAGGTGCACACACCAATGCTGACAGGATGAATCGATGGAGAAATGATGGTTTTAAAAAATACAAAAAGCCCCACAGCACCCAGCAGCTCTGTCACACCGTTCTGAGCTGGAGGAGCCCTGTCTCTCAGGTGACGGGACCAGTGAAGATCCCAGTTACACCACCGGCAAACAGTGGCACCTTCAACACCCCCTGAGCATCCCTCAGGGATTTGTGTGGAAGCTGCTGGATTTTATAAATGATAATCTGTGATCTCTCATTCTCAAGGCATCAAACCCTGCAGAAGGGAAAAGAAACTTCCCTGGTATATCTAGATTTCACTCCCCCTCATTAAATTTCCCAGGCCTTACATTTTCAACTGTGATGCCAGATTTTGGAGCTGGGTCTTTTGTTGCCCTCTGCACCAGCACAATGGTGGCATAGGAAGGGAGATTCCCAGACAGACCAAGGCCAACCACTGCAGCAGTCCCAGAAGGAAACACACCAGAAGGTACACTAATAAAAACCCCAAAACACACACATCCATCCTGCCATGGGTTTTTTCACCATCACTGGGAGGTTCAGGTTGGATCTCACGAAAAGGTTCTTCCCCCAGAGAGTGGTTGGGCACTGAACAGGCTCCCCAGGGCAGTGAGCACGGCCCCAAACCTTCCAGAGCTCAGGGAGCATTTGGACAACACTCTCGGGGACAGGGTGGGATTGTTGGGGTGTCCTGTGGATGTTAATGATCCCTTCCACCTCAGGGTATTCTGTAATTCTACAATTTATCATCAACAAACAGGTACAAAATATCAGCGGGGCTGGACAGCTGATGTTGCTGCCCATAAGCAGTTATTTGATTTAAGGGATCAGATTAACAGTTACACACACATGACTCTTACCCAACCTCTTGTCCACACCACAGAAGCAACACTCTTTACAGAGCTGTCCATAAGTGCCTGAGGCTAAAAAGATGTAGCTCATTCCTCACCCCCCAGTGGCCCTCCCAGGTTTGAAGTGCAGCATGTGAAACAGTCGCACTGCTCTGCACCACTTCCCATCCCGCTCACAAGCACAGCCCTTCCCAGCAGGATCTAACCTGGCACTCGAGATGAGCAGTTAGTAAACAGAAGCAAACCCGGGCAGGCAGCCCTGCCAGAGCCTGCTGTGAGCACTTACAAATCCAATGAGATAAGGGCTGCCAGCATCTCCCAGGAGGTGTGAAGTGAAACTCTGCAAGGCCACTGCGGTTGCCCGGCGGGTTGGGATCACCACGTACTGCAGAGGAGAGGAAGAAACAAAAAGAGATAAGGAAAAGTGAAGTAAGAACATGCCCAGCTGTCCTGCACTGCTCAGTTTATACCCAGGGCAGCACAGAGTAAACCAGCTGCCCCAGATGCTGGTGGCAGACAGAGCCACTGGCCACTCCATGGGAACTGGGAAGCTCGGATTCCCTCCCTGGCTCTGGAGTTCTCCTGATGGCAAGTGCTGAGGGAAGGAAGCTCTGTCCAGTCCTCTCAGCAGCACTTTGCCCAGGACACACTCTGCTCTTGCCCCTCAGCCTGTATTTTGCTTTGCTGATGGGGAGGGTGAAGCTCGAGGTTGCTCAGCACCACCAGCCTTCAAACAAGGACTGAACTGTAACCTGGGATATTGGGTTTATTCATGTTGTATTGTATATTCATATTGTATATTGTATTTATCTTATAAAGTGATCATTTTGTTTCCTAAACCACCAGCAATCTACGTCAGTATGAAAGGTCACATCCTCCCTTCCCACTCCACCTCCGGCCACTTTGTATTTTCCTCAAAATTTTGTGATTCCGCTTGTGAAAAGCGACAGAGTCACGTTAGGAAAATTTTCCACATCTAAGATGCTGTAGTTTGGTCTCCACTCCTCTAATAGGACATGACACCCTTAGCCAGGTCATGCAGAATCAGTCAGACTACACAGGAGCAGTGGAAAACATAAATTACTTCCCCATGAAGGGAGCAGAGCTCACAGAAAGCAGAGCCCTAACCAGGGAAAGGGATGAAAGATTAAAAGGAGAAAAAAAAACCCAACAACCCCCTGTCCTTAATTTGAAATGACCTTAATTTTATAACACACCTCTAGAAGCAGAAAAAACCTAATTGTCTCCTGCATAAATAGTGAAAGAAGCTGGCTAAGGACATCTGCATCGAGTCCACAAATCCCAGTTTATAAATTGATCTTGTCTTGAGTTAAAGGCTGGAAGTAATGAAGAATTCAATAGGTCTCTAAATCCAAGTGAGCTTTGCTTCTGCCTCTAAGCACTGACTCTCACTGTGCCTTTTCCTGTGGCTCTGGAGAGCCGTGTGCCCTGCCAGGAATGACTCTTGTTCAGCTATTTGTGGACCATGATCCCTCTTTTATTTGTCCACTTTCTCTCTGATGGGCTGCCTTCAGCCTTTCTTTAGAAAGCTGTGCCTTGCCAGGGCTTCAACTCATCCTTGCAATCCTTTCCTGCAGTCATTTATTAATTAAATGTGACATTTAGGACTGGCCAGGGCTACGGAGAGAGAGATCCGTTCCCTGAGCAGCAGAGCTCACTCAGGGCACGGGGTCTGAAGAACATGGCACAGCTTTGACAACTCCTCTTTGGGAAGGGGGCTGCCCTGCTTGCAGTGGGAAGAATGAGCCACAAAAAACAGCAAGGAAAGAAAGAGCACCGAGAAAACCCACCCTGGAAGAGAACTGCTGCCTGTTTAGAATGATCCCCGAGCACAGACAATTATGAACGATGGGTAAAATTAGATTAAATGCTTTTCCTTAGGGTTTTGCCACATGCTTTCAGAGTGACCTGCCAGTCCTTTCATCCCTGCTTTGACAAAGCTGCAAATGCACACTGCTAATGCACTTTGATGCCTTGTATTAAACAGGCACCCTGTTAAACTCCTGTTGTGCAATAAAAGAGCAAAAGACATTGAGATCCACAGCAGCCACCCAGCTGGGGATGTCACACCCTGTCCTCCTTTTGCATCCAGGAGCTCAGAGAAAGAAATCCCGAGAGGAAAATTAGCTCTAGGCTTTACTGGAGACACAAAAACGTGCTGAAGGTCAGGCTGTGAACAGTAGGAGAGCCCCACAATTCGCTCCCACTCCCCCAAAAGGGGCAGGAAAATCGGTGCAAACTGGAGAGATTAGACAGAAGAAATGAGAAATTAAGAGTGAGTTATTGTTGTTCTTCCCACTTGGCCCCAGTTCACACAGGGGCAATGGAGAAATATTCTGGAAAGGCTGTTTGGGAAAGGGCATCTGAGAAGATACAGTGAAATTCTGCCTAATTGAAGAGTCCAGATGTGTGTGTGCAGCTGGGAACCGGGGGATTTTAAACCTAAAGCATTTTTCTTTCTGTAAAGTTTCTGTCAGCAAATCTGGAGAAGAAAGCCTGCCTGGCCCTGTATTATATCAATTTTTAGCCAAAGGGCAAAGGAAATGGAACATTTATTAAAAATTTACCATTTTCCAGGGAGTGGCAGTGAATTGGTGCCAGTTAGAGGAAGAAATTTGAATGATACCTGTATCATATGTCTGTGTGCATATCTATCCACATATTTATACACATGAATACACACTCACACTTATACTAGACATAATTTTGCGTGTGTAGCTGTACTATGCAGACATAATTTGGCAAGTAGCAGCTTCTAGCAAGTTTTCAGCGTGCTTAGCTGAAGAAGGTATTGATAGCTGAAACAATGTGAAGTGCCAAAACTTATTAGATTTAGCCTGGAATTCAAGAGACAAACAGCCCACTCAAACCTAAAACCCAACGTGTGGCAAGCCAATGAATACAAGATTTTTTGTCCTGCTCAAAAAAAAAGATATTGGAAGGAAAAAAAAAAAAGCTTAAACCAGCATCTCCCAAAACACCAAAAATACTCCACCCTATCCCTACTGAAAAAGCATTTTGTCCTGATGGACAGGAAGCAGTTGGTAGCAAACATTGTCTACTCTTCTAGGCAGACAGCAGTAAATTACAGCTCTAAATGGGCATTTTGATACTAAAATAGACCTAAATTCAAACCATGCCCGGCCTGGTTTGGACAACCCACAGAAGCTGGAGGTGGGAGAGCCACAGCAGCCAAGGAGGAAGGCTGTGGGATCAGCCTGGCTCATCCCTGATCCCAGGTTCAGACACAGGCAGCACAGAGCATGGGCAGGGAGGCTGAGCAAGCAGCTTTGGAAACCTCTGCTCTTTAAATAGAGATTCAGAAAGGCCGTGGATTGCTGCTGACACCTCCTTCCTTGGGAGGGAAGCAGGAAGCTGGTCTGAAATAAGTTAACTGGGAAGCCAAGGGGGGATCACCCTTCTCCCAGAGAAAGGCCACGTGCCAGAGAGGTGAGTTCTGGTGTTTATGTCTAAGCTTTGATAGAAACTTTACTCTCTAAAGCACTTGCTGGGTCAGGACAATTCATACTTTCAGCACTGAAAGCAAAGAAAACACACACTAACCCTGTTCCAGCCACTGCCTGAGCATGGGAACAGCCCAGGTGTCCCTGTTGTACCTGTGCTCAGGAAAGGGAAAGCCTGGGATCCAGAGAGAGCAGCCTGAGACAAAAACCAGGCAGCCGCTGACTAATAAAATACTCTTGAATGAAGTAAAAGGAGGCTGGCCTGGTCTGCAGTTCCCAGCACACCACGGAGCAGTGACCCCCCCTCCTGCAGCCCTGGGCTGGTTTGGAACGGGCTGTACCCTCATTCCAGGCACTTCTCATCCTGCCTTCAGATCTAACCCCAGCACTGCTGAGTGGAGGCACTGAGAGAAGCACCAGCAAGAGCTTCTGGAAATGCAATTTATCTTCAGCTTTAAAATTAGGGCAGCATTTTGGACTAAATAAATAACTGGGTTTTATTTATAGGGAAGGTAATCAGGACAAAAGCAACATTCCTCCATGCCTATGGCACAGCTGAGCACCAGTCTGTGCCTGTTTCCAGCCTAAAGGAAGACTCTGACTCTACAACAAAACATCAGAGCAGCTCCTCCACAGCAGGTCATGACCATTTAAAAAGGACTAATGCTTTAAAAGAAAACAGAAATATGCAGAGCTATTTTGTGTTGCATGAGTGTCAGGACCGTGCATAAACTGGGGGATGGCTTTTCTCAGCAAAGACCTAAAGAGGTTGTGATTGAAATAGCTGAGGCCCTTTATATTGCCTCCTGGCTCTTACACAGAAATACCACCAAGCCTCTGTCCATCATCTTTATTTCTGAGATGTGCTGTGGAGGGAAAACTCCACTAGTAGGACCAGATTCCACAAAGTCCCAAGCGTTCCCCCTGTCTCAGCCTGCTACACACTCGCCTGCTGCCCTGAAGCTCATTCATTATTGCTGTTACAAGGCAGCTTTAATGCTACTTTGGGGTTCTGGTAATTTTAAGGCCAATTTGCAAAGATGGCTGATGGAATCTGTTTCATAATTAGCATGCTCCACACAAAACACCCCCCCCTTTCCCCAAGCTCCATCTGAGCATTTGCCTGGGAGGAGATCTGGAGAGCTGTGCTCAGGAGAACACGGCCTGTTTTGTCCAGATTTGCATTTGGAAAAAATATCAGCCTTTCAAAAATCTCAGGCAGGGCAGAACATTCTGCAGCACTGACAGTTTATCAGCCAGCACTCGGCACCTTGGACTGCAGGCAAGACAAGGAGCCACACCACAACTGTTCCCTGGACAGGCACAGCAGATGCAGCGGAAGCACGAAGCCAGGGAGAGCCAACAATTACATTGGAAGATAATAAGCAAACATCCTTGTTTTGCCACAGAAATCAGACTTGTAAAGCCTCTGGAGGTGCTCAACAACCTACCCTATAGGGTTCTTAAGCAGCCATGAGATCTGTAAATCTTGGGAGAGCTGTGAGGAATCATTTGGGATGCAGCTTCCAAAAAGCCTCACTCCGGGCATAATGAGATCAGCAGGAACAGTGTTCAGCCAGTATTGAGAGCTTTTATCCATGAAAACAGGGTAATATTTATGTATAGGATGAAAGTGTTGTTAAGCTCAAGCTAATAATGCTTTTAAACTCCTTCCCAGCCCCAGGCAAGAACAGCACACTTCTGATTACACCAAATAAATAGTAATCAGTAGAAATTAATTTGCCAAACATTTGAAGTGCATCTTGCTAAAGCATATCCACACCTTCCCCTGGCAAGGACTTCCCACAAAGCTGTCAGTCAAAGGTGGTTACAGCCCTGGCTCTCACCCAGTGACAGCCTGAACACCCTCTCAACCCCCTGGGTGATCCCACTGCATTCAGCCTGTCTGGTTACAGCCCTGCACTCATCTAAATGATGTTTACATTTATTTCTTCAACACTTTCACAGGTCCACTGGTGCTGTTAGTGCCTCAAGCTGGGCATTATCTATGACACTCAGTTCAGTTTTCTAAACAGACCAGAGAACAGTGAGCTGAAGAGTTGGCAACAGTGACCAAAATGCAGCTTGTTTTGGAAAATGGAACTATTGCTTCCAGTCATTTCTTATGGAGTTTTTTTTGCACTAAAGCAATGTAAATAATGGCAAATGCATCCCTACAAAATGCAATGGACTATAGGATGCTGCTAAGGCAGATGGCAAATCCTATAAAAGGTGTTAAAAAGCTATGGGACACTGAAGTCACACTGAAATCAACACAAAAGGATCTGAGTCTTTAAAACAGGACAGTGATGCAGCCCTAATACCCTTGATATAACAGAGCAGTTGGTTGAAAAATATCTTTTGGGGTTAGCTTGAGACAACAGAGGCCACATTTCAGGTCTCCCTCTGGCACAGACTTTCTGGAGGACCTTGAACACATCTGACAGAAGCCTCCTCTGAGCAGAGACACCACCTCAGCTGCTCTGAGAGCTGCAGGTGTGCTGCTGGCTGAGCCCTTACCTGAGCCAGCCAATGCTAGTGAGGGTACAGACAGCTGCCATTTAAACCCACCCATGAATTCCGAGCAGAGAGAACCGGGATCGCTCCTGGGAACGTCACAGCCAGAGGCAGGATGTGCCAGGAAGCTCTGGCAGGAGGCAGGAATGAGCAACTACACACACTGCACTGTAATTTCTTCCTCAGCACAGCTGGTCTGGAGGCTGCACATCTGTCCAAGCATTGAACGGCCAGAGCAGCCCTGAACTCAGCACGAGCTGCAAACCCCATGGAAGCCCCGGGAAGCTCCGCTCAGAGCCCCTCACAGCACAGCCAGACAGGCAGGAGCGATGAACCTTGGGAATTAAAGGCTCTCCAATGCTACCAAAGTGCCCTGATAACCTTCATTTCTCTGTGTTTACTCACATCTGGGAGACGTGGAATTAACCACCCATCCCACCCCCCAAAGTGTTCCCCGAACAAATGAGTTAAAGATGGAAAGTTGATCCGTGATCGCAACTGCTGAGCTGCTCCAACACACAAACAAACCTTGAACTCCAACATAAACACTGCTAAAGCAGAGGCTTGAAGTTCTTTGCTGAATCAATACATCAACACCATTATCTTTCCATCTAGGAGTACCGAGCCCGATTGTTTCCTCCCCGATGTTTGCATAACAAACAAATACAAGTCAAGGCAGTTTTCTGTTGATGCCAGACTGATTGTATTTTTAGTTCTGTCAACAGGCTGGCAAAAGACCTCGGGCAAGTCCTGTAATGGTTCTGTGCCTCAGTGCCTTTCTTCTTCATACAATAAGCAACACCTCCTTCACAACAGTGTTATGTTTGATGGGCTCTGTGCAGCTCTGATGAAGCCTCTACAAAACACACAAGGCTCTTGAACAAATGTCCACATTATTTCATTTGAAAATGGGGCTGCTGAGGTCAACTTGTTGATTTGAAAGACTTAAAAAGCTCTGTGGTGGAAAAGGAATCAAAAATTAAAGACATGAGGGGAAGAGTCCCTGACAGTTTCCTCTTGGACAAGGTGGACACAGTCCAAAAATTCTTTATACTTTCTTTTCCTCTCTGCTCTCCCAGAGGTGGGTTCCTATTGTGGATGTGTTGAGTGGTAGGTAGGTGGGCTGCCTTTGTGGTCAGGGGAGGGAGGGAGGGAGGGAGGGAGGGA
>JAWWLV010000053.1:7766981-7838487 GCA_035041135.1 Platyrinchus mystaceus | reverse complement strand
GCGGGGCCGGCAAGGATGTCCTATGGCAGAACAAAGCTGAGTTATTGATAAGAAAATCCATGAATGTGCTGACTGTTGGGAAATTCTGGCTGAATTCTGTGCATGTGGGGTTTTGCAAAACACTTCAAATTGGGGGAAATGATCTGAATTCAGAAATGTTGGCCTTTCTGGACATCTCCTCTCCCTGGTGCTCAGAACAAAGGACAAGAAGAATCTTTTTTCTATCTCTCTCTGTATGTCACTTAGTAACAAAAAACCAGAATAGGCTGAAGCAGGATTGGGAAGAAATTGTGAATTTCAGGTTGTTCTTGCAGGCTCATAAACTGCTCTGAACACCAAAAGATGCTGTTCCAAAGTGCACTCACCATTAGAATGTCTGCTGTGATAGCCCAGTTTGAAAACAGAAGAGTTTCTCCGATAAAAATGCAAATCTGTTGTAACAAAACACACAAAAAGGAGAAGATTTATTCACTTGACATTCAAAGGGAAAATAACCTGTCGCAAACTTGCCTCTGTTGCTTATTTGTCTCTTACCTACACAACACACTCCTTGTTACTGTTGTGGTTTATCCTGAACATTAGCAAACCATAGATTTGTATGAGCTCTAGAGGGTTGACCTGCAATTTTGTCAGTGTAAACTAACTAAGTTTGTGAACTACAGAGCAGCTAAAACAAAGGCTGACACATCTGGTTATAGCAGAACATGAGAAAGCAGAAAGAACAGACAGCCCTGGGCTTCCATACCTGGAATCAGAATTGTTGAGGTTGGAAATGACCTTTAAGACCATTGAGTCCAACTTGAACCACTCTGTTCCAAAAAGCCAGTCAGAAAAGGCAAGAAGGCCCCAATTCCCCAAAGCACAGACATTTTCATCACTAGAAACCAAGTTATGTGTTAAGATCTGTAGCACCTCAAATGAGGGGGAGGATCCCTTCCCTCCCCATGGGTGACATCTGTGTACAGTCAAGACAGGAACTAAGTATGGGCTTGGCAACATCAGTGCCTTGTGGTGAAATACAACCCTGGGCTCTTTGGGGATGGTCAGCAAGAGACATTAAAAGCCAAGGAACTCTTGCAAGAGTGGCAGCTATGGCATGATGTGGCCACTGCCACTGTCCTTCCCACACACCAGATGAGGTTCCCTAAACCCCTCAGACCATCATGTCACTGCCAGGAACAATTTGCTTTATTTAGCAAGTTTTACCCACCAACCTACAGGAGCTTCCTCTATTTATTTCTAAAACTGCCTTTGTTTCCCACTCATTTTCCCTCCCTCTGTGACTGGATCTGCTTCCTCTGTGATGGTGTCCGAGTCAGTCTTTACAGCCCAGCTGGTCAGCAAGGAAATCTCCATTCCCATCTTCCCACTGTCCACACTGGTCTGCCCTGCACTTGGAAATGCCAACTGCCAAGCTCAGGACACAGAGCCACTGAACCAAGGTGCTGACAGGAGCTGAAGCCACAGCAAGGACTTCTCAGAGCCCCAGGTGGGCTCTCAGTCCTGCTCTGAAACGTGTCCTGACACAGCTTTGCTGCTGCTGGGGTTCTGTAGCTGGATGGATCAAACTGAGCTTGGCAAAGATGGGATCACACTTCCAAATTCAGCATCAACAGGCCCTGCCTGCTCACACACACTGCAAACAGGCCTTGAGGTTATGTGAAGTATACACCTGTATGAATTGTCACAGGCAGCAAGGAGGACTTGCCCCTTGTGCAGGAATTCACTTGAATTCCTCTAAGTCCTGTATTCCTATTAAGTCCTATATTCCTATTAAGTCCTATATTCCTATTAAGTCCTATAAATAAATCACTGAAATGCTCCAGACTTCAGAGTGCACCAGTTCCCAGATGCTGAATGTGTGTTTCGCCCGTTCCATGAAACATGTGCTTGATGTGTGGCTACTGGTAAAAGGAGAAGAGGAACAAGAGGAAGATCAAAAAGTGGGACAAAAGATACTGACATTAAAAAAATGTCTGTCCTTCAGCTGCTAATGGGGATTTATAAAAATGAGTTCAGGCACTGCAAAGGGCAAATGAGGATATGTGCTGGAGAGGGAACTCTAGGGATGCTTCCTGCAAATAGGGCAGCTCCAGAGCAAATCAATAGCTCCTGAAATGCTCCTGGTTTTGACTCATCACACACTTTTTGAAGCCTCACTTTACACTGAGATTTCAGCTCTGTGAAAACATCTTCTTCTGACTCCAGCTGTGTCATATCTCACCATCTCCCTTTGGTGTCCAGTTGCTCATCTGTGCTGAGTGGCAGAAGTTATGTCCCCCTCGAGCCCCTGTTTAAGTGAGTTAGCAAATTCTGATTCCGAAAAATTACAATTAGGTTTCAGAGTGGTCCCACCAGCAGCTCTCACAGCAAGACCTAAGCAGGTTACAGACTGCTTCAACGGTATCTGTCAACATCTTCATTATGTGTATTTCTCTCTGAAATGGTGGGTAAGACACCCTCATGTCCTCTTGGATGTGGAGCAATTCCAACTCCATCTTAGTGCTGGGCAACACTGATGCCTCAGAAATAGGCAGGTCAACACCACCACGTCAGCAGAAAGTCCCTGGAGCTGAGACTGAGATGCTGTAAAAGACTCATGGTGAGGTTTTACTCTGAGATTTGCTGTTTCTGCGAGATCATAAAATGTCTTTGAGGAATGGAAATAGATGCTGAAATTGAGGAACTCGGAACAGTGTCAAGAGGAAGGAGAAGCAAAGCATCTCTCTGCAGTCATTTGGAGATTTAAAGGAGTGTAAAATCTGCAGCTGAAGTGTCTGAGCTGGGTGAGACGATGACGCCACACAGATAATGGGTTTCCAGAGACAGGTTTGAAAACCAAGGTTCCAAAGAGTACATATTTCAGAAAGAGTGGGACCTACAGATGTGCAAATTGGTGCTTTAAGGAGCACACACACTGCAGGGAAAACTGAGTAAGAACTGATTGAACTACACAACCAAGCAAGATGGTAAAAGAGAGAAATACAAGTGTGTGGGAAGCAAAGTGAGACAGAAAACTGGCCAGCCACTTCTACCACTGCCAATAATTGACTAGATTAATATGAAAAGATTGGATGGAAAAAAGTAATTTGTCTCCCTGCTCCAGGTAGGAATGGCTCCTACAGAACTGGAATAGCAGCTGCCCCCAGGGACCAAAACCACTTGCAAGAGTGAGCAAGGGAGAAAAAGTACGTGTGTTCAGGGGAGAAAGAGAGCAGAGAGCATGTAAGGGCCAGGGTGATCATGCTCATGGATGTGCAGGTCTTTTCCCAAAAATATAAAACCTATAAATCCAAGGGCTCTGCAGGTTCTTGCTGTAGTGATGAACACTTCATCTAAGCTGATTCTGACATTAAAAGCTCTCAACTGTTAACAAAGCAGGGAGGGAGATGGTGATCTGGGGCCACCAGACCTCAGTGTCACAGATCACCATCTCATGGGATCATCCAACTGCTTGGAAGTAAGGATTTTAAGGCTCTGAGCCAGTGAGGGGTCCAAAAGCAGTAACTGTCAATTTTGGCATGGTGTGATCCATGACAGCAGTCGAAGGACAGGCACAGCACAGGAGGTTGGCAAACAGCCCCGTGCTGGGGACAGACCAGGACGCTGCTCTCGCCTTTCACAGACACACAGAACTGGAGGATGCCAAGTCAGGGCAGGAGCTGTGAAGGAAGATATCAGAGATGAGAAAATCATCTCATAAGTTTTCCTGTATTGTTTCCAGGAGGAGATCTTATCATGGATTTTGAGATAAGGAAAGGAATCCAGCCCACCATTCTGCCCACCATAGCTAAGTGTTCCACCTCCAGGGTCAGAGGACAGTCTCTCCTTCATTTTGGACCAATGAGACTTCAAAGAGAGAGCAAGGAGAAACTCCTACACCAAGCAGCCTTGCAAGACAGGTGTCCTAGTGAAATACCAGGGAATTAAACGCTCTGGAAGATTGTAACAGCTTTGAATGGCATGGAAAAACAAGGGCTGGTGTTTGAAACTTGCCTTGAAAAGTCAGTTCAGCTGATATATGGCACTGCCACATAATACCTTGTGTTACAAGACACTGGTAGCTCCAACACAGGCCTGTCCTTTCTTTTTAGGATCAGGTTTCCAGCAGCAGAGAAAGCACATTTAGGGTTACAGGCAGGCAGTGTTACCTGCTTCAGCCTAACAGCATCACAGACTGTCTCATATTCCTCACACTCCCTCCACATGCAGCTATAACTCCCTTTGCAAATCATCGACTCTTTATTAGATTTACTGCTCATGCATAATAAAATAAATAGTTTCTAAGATTGGTTAAATAATACCATCCATATTTATATGCTTATACAATGCAGAATAGTCACGTGGCTATTATTAAAAAAAAAAAAAAAGAGATCAATAGCCACCTTTGGCTGCACAATTTTTGAAAAGAGTTTCCAGCTTAGAAGTTGAGGGATTTCTGCATAAAGAGACTGAACACCACAAATGAACATGTCATTGGGTCTGAGAGAGGAGAAAATCACAAAGAGGGGGAGGGAGCAGGTGAGGGATGTGATGGATCTTCACTCAGAGACAGCTGACAATGAAATGTTAATGCTTCATCAACCAGTCACAGCCTCTCCCAGGTTGTCTGAGGTGATCATTTTGCTGCTTAATCGAAGGTCAGGTCTAGCCCAGACCTGAATCTCCTCCTGGCACTTTCTAAACAGCCAGGGTGGACATTCTGGGTCCTGTCTTAATCATTTTGAATGTTCACTCTTTCTTCTTGTGCTTCCTCATAACTATGGCAGCTACTGAAACACTCACCAAATAACCAGGCTAGTGCCAGAAATACAGAGAAACGAGGAACAGCAGTTGGTTGCTTAATTGTAAGTGAATTCTCCTTGTGGGTGGAGCGTGCACTGCTGTGTGGAGGCTGAAGGAGGGCTTTCAGAAGGGATCCCACCACTCCAAACACCTCATGCTTTCCCTTCAGAAACTTCTGTCAGGTCCCTGAACCCCAGAACCCTGAACCCTCCCAGAACCCCCCAGGTTCTCTCTGTGATATTAAAAGGGAACCCAGGACCTGTTCAGTGACTGGATTTCCATTCCCTATTGAAAGCAAGATTTTAGCCTGGGCTGGATTATTACAGTTGAGCTTTTCCTTTTCCCTTCAGTCTAAAAGAGGCTTGATTTAGATTAGATATAAGGAAGGAGTTTTTTACAAAGAAGGTGGTAAAACACTGGCACAGGTTGCCCAGAGAAGCTGTGGCTGCCTCATCCCTGGGAACATACAAGGCCAGGTTGGATGGGGCTCTCAGCAACCTGATCTGGTGGAAGGTGTCTCTGCACAGTGCAGGGGGTTGGACTAAATGACCTTTAAAGATCCCTCTCAACCCAAACCATTCTATGATTCTATTTGCCTGGACCTATTTGCTATCTTTTTGTATAATTCAATTAGAAACACTCAGGGAGGGGCCATATTTTAATCTGAATTTGTGCAGCATCCAGTACTGTGTGTTCCTGGGCTATGACTGGGGCTATGGTAATACAGATAACAGCACACTAAAATCACCCAGGAATTAATACTGGTCTGCTGCAATCTACCCAGTTATGGAAATGACTGGTACTTAAAGGCAGCCAAAAGCATGCCCACAAACAAATTACACTGTAATTACGACCTGGTACCACTGCAGCTACAATACCCTCATTGCAAGGCAAGTGGTCAATTTTCCTGAACCAACACATTAGGTAAGAGCAATAAAAAGAGAGGTGTGGGTTGAGGTACAGATAGAACAGACCTGTGGGTTGCCATGGCTGATGACAGTCAGTGAGCAGGGATGAGCAGCTGAGCTACCAGGCACACCCAGCCTGGGCCAAAACGCCAAAAGCAGAAGCAAAACAACACCTGAGGCTTCCTGCAGGGGACAGGGGAAGGAGTCTGGGGGAGACAGGCACAGGGGAAGGATCATACTTACATAGGCTCCCACAATGCTGCTCTTGGCAGCCACGAAGATGAGGCAGATGAAGATGGCAGAGCCCAGCATGCCCACGGCACACACCAGGGGATCCGCCCGCTGCGTCTTCAGCCGGCACCACTTGGTCGCCCCTGCCCCTGTGATGACACCCAAGAAGCCAGTGAAGCACGTGATGGCCCCGAAGATCAAGCTAGGAAATGAAAAAAAAAAATAAAAATAACAGACAGGTGTGGGGTTTTTTTGGAGTTTTTGCCAAAAGTGGGCATGACCAAATTGTTCGGGTGAGCTGCCGACTGGCGATTCGCAGATTTAAAAAAATAGATTTAAAATTTAAAAAATATTTAAGTAGATTTAAAAAAAATAAAAAAATAGAAGAGCTCCCCTTGCTGAGTGCTGGTGGTTTTAGCCTTCTTCCCCTGTAATTCAGAAAAACTAAGCACATGAAACTCAGCCTTGGACACAGGCACTGGTGCCTGGGCAAAGGGCTCGCACTGCTTCTCTGGGTGGAACTGGGCTTCCTGGAGAGTTCCCTGTACAGCTAATTTTGCATGCACAAAACTAACTAATAACCTGCATGTTGATCATGTAATGGGAAATCACGGACAGAACGGGCACCAGGAAGCTTAAGGGAAAGGAAACCTAATAAGACTCTTAAATACCACGATTTTCAACATACCTTGACTTCATAGCTCCTTTCAGACCACTTCAAAGAAGCCTTTTGCTGTTGGGTTACACACTTGAAATGTGTTAATTTCAATTTAAAGAGCCAGGAGCTGTCAAGGATTGTCTGGACTTTGTGTGCAGCACTTGGATTACAGAGCCTTTGGCAACCACATTAGAGTAGCTCCGGGGCAGCTCAAAATCGAGGTGTCATCAAGGAGGGGAAAACTCTCTGTAAACAGCAGATGGGCAGACTGGGGCTGTGTTTTTTGCTCACTGCATTTTTGCAGAGCAGCCTGAGCTTGCCTGCTGGACACTGGTTGATGGGACTCCAAACCACTAAGTAGTTTTCTTGAGGTGGGATTATGTCAGCTAGAGCAAGAAGGTTTTCCTCATATTATTTTCCCTCATGAGCTAAAAAGCAAAAGAGCTGACAAAAGGCAGTTCTTCATATCTTTTATTTACCTGGAGAAATGCTTTTATAGCATTTTCTGGTTTGTGCCATCATGCTGGAGCACAAAGTGAAGGATTACTTTTCACAGCTCATGTGCTGCAACTGATATTACATAACCAGGACTGAAAACCCAAAACTGCACAGCACCAAGCACTTCAGCCCAAAGTGTCCCAGATCTCTGTGATGTCCTTCAGCACAACTCAGCAGGCACAGCAGTTTACAGAGCAATGAAAAAGTGAAGTCCTGCCTCCCACAGAAACAAAAGCCTCCAGGGTTTCTCCAGCTTTAGGGGAGCGATTCCAACCTCCAAATTACAGCCACCACTGGGGTTACCCAACGTGCAGCTTATTCTGCTGCTCTCACAGATGGGTCTTAAGGAGCCAAGTTCTCAGCTCTCCAAACATCCTCTGAGGCAAAGGCAAAAGTCTCTTTTCTACCCTGCACCCCAGCCTGGGAACTAAGAGAGCTGAGGTCATCACTTCTCCCTTCGTTTGACTTCATGCAATGAAGAAGAGAAATAAAACCTAGTTTACAATCCCAGCATTTCCTATCATTGTTGCAAGGGCCTAGAGGAAATGACAGACATTCTAGTGACCTGACTCTGTGGGACTTGCCTGTTTCCTCTGGTAAATCAGCCCCCACCCCCTTTTCTCCCCTTCTCAGTCTGCCTCTCACCTGTCTTTGGTGCCGCAGGGCTGGGAGCTGCAGGTCTCTGCTGTCTTCTGCACCACCTGTGCCCTGTGCAGGTACAGAGGGATCCACATGCCAAGTGCCCCCGTGGCAAAGGAGACGGCTGAGGTGGCCAGGGATGAGAACACGTAGCTGCGGCTGTGGAGGCAGAGCCAAGGGAAGCGTTAGCGGGAAAAGGGGGGAGGCAGGAACCCCACACAGGAGCCAGTGCTTCACTGGACAGCGCTCCCCCACACTGCCACCTCCCTTTGCCAAGGCAGGGATAACACAAGGTATAAAGCAGTGGAGAATAAGCAGCCTGGAATATTCACAGGTGATGCTCCACTGACAGTAATGTACTGGACTCTTCCGAGCTGCTTTTCACGGGACCATTTCAGAAGACAGTCAGTACTTACTCCCTGAGACATGATGTGTGAATCACAGGGCTGTCACCTTAATGTCACCTGTCTACCTGGATGACCAGTTTCACTTCCCCCTCCCCATCCATGCCACCATGTGATTACCACTTGCATAAACTACCAAGAGAATTAACACAGAAATATTGGTAAATTATCCATCATCACTTCTCACAGTCCTTTGACACTGCATGACAATACCAGGAAGGCATTCCAGCCAGCACTCCTAAAAATGAAGGACACCACAGTTTCCCACCAGAATTCCAATGTAACACTGAATCCACAAGTGCAAGTAATTGCACATTCACAGCTCAGCTTTCTGGGGGGAAGCACAGCTGCTTAAACACCCATGAGCACGTGATCTTTTATGCACATATACAAGCACCCAAACACATTCAGTGCTCACAGATTCAGTCACACGTGGTTGTGTAAACATATATTTAAACTTGCCATGTCATGTAAGCTTTTGTGTATTTTCTCCTCTTAATTTTTTTCTGGCATTTAACTCTCTTTTTGCCCCCTAGTAAAGCAGCTCTTTTAAGGAAGAAAAAGGATCTAAGTGTCTGAACAACAGTGCCACAACAATTAATACAGGAACACAGCAATTTCTCCACTTCAAAAGCCTTGATTTGTGTGAAGTGTGAGCCAAACAAAGCAGACTCTTTCCTAGATGTCAGTCTTGGAAACGTTAGAGCAAAAGCTGGAATGCAGCATCATCACTGCAGTCAATACCTCACATAACTATGATTTTCTTTCCCAGGTCCACAGACTAAACTTCCTGTAACTCCCTGCATGTCATCACTTTCCAGTCTCACCAGTGCTAAATCCAGGCCACTGGGTGCTCCAATTAAGCATTAGAGGCAAAGCATGGCTTTTACAAGTGCTCTTACTTTCTAATCAGTGCTTTCATGTCTCTCAGCCACGAGGTCCGAGCCTTCAGCTGCCCCCCAAGTTGTTCAGCATTTCCTCTTTTAGCAGCAGGAACAAATATCAGGATGAGTGTCCCTGTTATCATTCCCAGGAGTGGAGATACCTGCAAGAAAGGGGCAGGGAATTAGCACAGGAGTCCAGGAGGGTTTGCTTTGACTGGTCAGTGAGAAGCAGATGACATTAGCTTGATTTCAGGGACTGTTCTAGTCAGAATCTGTGAGCACTCGAGGCATCCACTCCCTTCCTTCCTCCCTGTCATTCCCTACACTCTTATCTCACTCTGGAAATGTGCAGCTTTGAGAATCCCTGATTAAGGCAGTCCACTGTGCTAATAAGCACCGAGATTCATCAAAATACTGGTTCTTCAGTGATGTTTAGCTCTTTGGAAAGCTGCTCCCAGCTGGGCTGAGAGACTTTCTGGGTGAGTAGAGAAGCCTTTTCAAGACAAGGGTGAAGGATTTCTGGATGTAGGGAGCATTCTGGCTTTGAAAACCCTTGCTTGGCATGCTTCCTTCTTCCAGCCAACACACAGTGGCTTCCCAGTTTCAGGCATCTTCCTCAGTTAACCTCAGTGTTCAGCAGACCAAGAAGCACTGAAAATTCAGGCCAGGAGGCAGGAAAACGACACATTCCAGGGTTAGGCTTCCCAGTATCCAACCCCTTCTCCCAAGCACTAGACAAAAATACAAAGATCCCACAGTGCTTTGCAGGCTACAGACACTGTTCTTGTTTTGACACTGAAATTCCATTATTGTTAGAATGGAAAATAGCTCCGTTAGGAAAACAGGAACACGGATTTTCACTGAACTATCATCCCATTTAGACATGCTATTTAAAAAATAACCCCCTGTTCCAACAAAATGTGCTGCCATTATTAACCTGAGAATGGCCTTTATATACTGAGCAGTGTTTTGTGTCCAAAGATGACAAACCCACAGTTCTTCTAGGAAAGAGAAGACAAAAGCACTTCAGAACTGGAAAGTCAGGAAAATCCCTCATCCAGGAACAAATGAAGGCTAATACAATTTCCTTATGAACACAAGGCAACACTGGTGAAAAAACCAGAATTGCTGGTATTTTCTAGGGCCAGATAATTTCAAGTCTCCTTGATTTTTATCTAAAGGCTTAAGCCCCCACCAGGACCATCTCCACACTCAATATCCATGGACATCACTCAGTAATGCTCCCATGAAACACCCACATTACTGCTGGATCCAGAGACAAAGCTGCCACCTGTCCACATGTCCTTCTGTCTTCAGCCCGCTGAAGTACAGATTATCCCTGACCTCTCCTGGATTTGGAGCCCACAGGAGATCACAGAGGGAAGCATCACCTCGGGCAATCACTCACATCTTGCAAGAAGCACAATAATTGCCACAGGGATGAGAAAACTGCTTTGAACTGATGGAAGTCTGGAAGCTTTCAGTGTGTGCTGTGTGACTACAAAACCTGAGCAATGCTGTCCAAGGCAACCACCCAGGCATGTGCAGCTCATCAGATCCCCAGTGATTTTACAGTCAGGGGATCATGCACCAGTGTGTCATTTACAGTGGAAATCATGACTCTGCAAGGGTACAGCCTTGCAGATAGCCTGGATTTCTCAGGATAACTGTGGAGACACCATCTGAAGAGAAGAATGCTGGTGAGGATCCCTCTGCACAGATTACCCACTTGGGTTTTATGGATGGATTTGGGTTTTACAAGAGCGCTCCAATATATCAACCTCCTTAGAGCCCACTGAGCAGGAGGAGGAGCTCTGGGGAACTCACTCCTTGTGCTGGCCTCTGCTCAAAAGTTAATTTTACCCCCAAGTATTTCTGCTGCTGAATGATGTAGCCATCCTGCTGGTGTGAAGCTGCAGGATGTTGCACTTTCCATTCCAGGTTTCCAGCTGGGAAATGCCCTCCACACCCTCCCGTCGCTCACGTTGCTGTTCTGGTCCCCTGGGCACGGCCTGTGTCACAGTGGGCACGGTTTCTTGAGATGGGAACCCATGGATTTCATCACCTGCTGGTATAAATGGTGTTGGCCTGAGCTCCAGGGGATTCATGAAGTGCCAGGGCCAGAGAATGCACCTCACAGGGGCTCGTGCCACCCACAGCACCAAAGGTCAAGAACCAGTTCTGCTGGGCCACTTCCTCTCAGCTCTTTCAAGACATCTTTGTGTGCAGGATTTGTTTGTGAGCATGTGATTGGAGTGGATTATCTTTTCAGCACATTTATCAGGGTCCCAAGAGGTTAAAATAGAAGGAAACCGACTGTCTCAGGGCAGAAAAACAAGCGGAAACTGGAACAAAGTGTTTTTTCCTCAAAGCAGGAAGCCATTCTCGGAGTTTCTTGACAGCAGGGGACTGAAAGACTGTGGAGTTGATTTAAGGCCAATGCCTCATCTTCCCATCCCCATCAAGAAATCACAGTGGATCGATAATGAAGAGATTGGAAAATTCTCTCTCCCAGGCAGGGAAAGCACCAAGTACCACAAGCCAAGCCCACACACCCTTTGCTTAGAGAGTGCATCTGCTATGCACTGAACATCCATGGCTGCAATTTCCAGTCCTTTACCTTCCAGATATAATAACAGGTTGAGCAACTGTGTGATGGAACTCTTCCTAACACAGATCAATCAATTAACTGTCATTAAGGTGTGATTACCAGCGACTTACCCTCAAGGCCCAGTGCCAGTCTCCAGCAACCTGCTTCACACTGGACCCAGTGATGTATCCCAAGCCACTGCAAGAAATGCCAAGATAAGAGCTGGTCAGAGCTTTAAGAGTGGCACAGTGACAGCTGTTCTTAGACAGAGATAAAGAGAAGCACAACCAGCTCTTGGGCTCTCTTCTCCTGCAGGAAGGAACACGGGGATTGAAGCAGATGGTGGCCAAGATGTGACTCTTCCCAGCACTGCTGATCTAAAACTGCTCAAATCTGATGGAAATTTGGAAGTTTACAGCTGACCTTTCAATCTACAGTGGATGGAAGCAAAGCCCCAAAAGGAATGTATTTCCCAATGTAATTTCTACATCAGGCCTTCCTGCATGCTAATATGAATATGAAACAATTTTATGTTCAAGCCCTTAGTTAAAAAGTGCCCTTCAAGGACACACCATAATCCATCATTTAATTTTGTTCTTGTCACTCAGCAGTACTTGGTTCTAATTACCCGGGAAGAGACCAAATTTTCACAAGCCTGTGAGAAGAACCAAGAAGAACATGCAAGACAGTTGGGTGGGAGAACATCAAACCTGAAGCTGAGAAATCCCATCTGAAGATTAAGAAGCAACAGGACCTTCAGCCCTAAGACAGCAGGTAGCTCAAAGAGACTGAAGGCGAATGTAGCCACACTTCTCTCCACATGAGCTGAATGAACATGAATATCCCTTGTCAGAACTGCTGTATTTGTGGCTGAGATGGCCTTGGCTTCAAGTTGCCAGGACTGCTGTGGGGCAGCTGCGAGCCCTCACCTGCCTATACTGAAGTCTGCTAAGCTTTGCGGGTTGCCAGCTATAATTACCCCAAAACTGGGCTTTTTACACACTCAGGCTTCAAAATCAAACTTCGGATCACCACAGAATCATGGAATGGTTTGGGTTGGAAGGGACCATAAAGACCATTGAGTTCTACCCCCTGCCATGGGCAGGGACACCTTCCACTATCTCAGGTTGCTCCAAGCCCTGTCCAACCTGGCCTTGGACACTTCCAGGGATGGGGCAGCCACAGCTTCTCTGGGCAGCCTGTGCCAAGGCCTCCCCACCCTCACAGGGAGCAATTTCTTCCCAATATCCCATCTAACCCTCCCCTCTTTCAGTTTACAGCCTTGCCCTCTCACTCCGTGCCCCTGTAATCTATGTCACTGTTGGATATTTAGATATTTAAGTGCCAGAATCAGGCTCAACAGGAGGAGTATTTGTAATTTCTTGCTAGCCATAGTTCACTCAATTCTCTATGTGAGTACTTGGAATCTTTGGTCCTCTTGGCAAAATATTCTTTTCACCAATTCAGGACTTGTTTCTCTCTTTCTCCTCAAGAGCAAAGGGATGTTTGTGAGTTTTGTCCCAAGGATGAGTGCTCTAACTTGTAAAATGCACCACCAGAAGTTTTTCTCTGAGTCTGGGACGTTACCCATGTATTTATTCCCTGCTGCAAATGAACCCCCGATGCCCCTTTTGCACAGGATGTTGTCCCACTCTGGGAACTGGAATGCAAAGTATGCAAACCCTCCCTGCCTACAACCTCACAATAGAGGGTCAGCCATTATTTTTAAAAAAATAAAAATAATGACAGATTCCCTCCTGTCCCAACAATCAGATACTGTGTTGGGCCGATAAGGAAACACAACTGAAAGAAACAGTCAGATAAAATATTTTGATTCCATTTCCACCCCACTAGTGTAAAAAAAGAGAGAAAAAAAAAAAATCCTTCCCACTAATTCCCAAAAGTCACACGTGAACCAGTTACAGGGCCAGAAAAAGAATCTAATTCCTGCTACTAATTAGTCACTGCTCACAATATTTTCCTGTCTAAACCATTCCAAGACAAGAACCATCATCATTAGCAACTTCAGATCTGCGTGAGTTTATTTAGGTGAAAAGGCAAAACCAGGCCCGAGAATTTTGGTGCCACTTACCTGCCCAGAGGAATTGCAAAGTAGAAGACAGAGAGCATGAGGGTCCTCGTATTTTTGGTGAACAGGTCTCCAATGATGGTTGGGGCAATAGTGGAGTAACTCGCCTCTCCGATGCCAACCAGACCCCGGGAGAGCACCAGCAGCCAGAAATACTGAGAAAGCAAATAAAAACATTACCAGCTATCCCCTGATCTTTTTTAAATTTAGGATGGACAGCAGCAAAATCTGGGAAAGCAGGGAAATACAAAGCCCTGTGAGTGGAAATTGGTCCTCTCATTCCCATTTATTTTTGAAAGCCTCATGCTCATTTCATTTGTCTCCTGCTGGGAGGAAAGGGACTATAATTTTTGTGAAGATTTATAGGCAGGAAGGAAAAGTAATAATAAAATGTTTACTCAGTGACACTCAGAATACATTTTAAAAGAGGCAGAAGACCCTCAGTTTGTTCCCAGGATGCAGCTCAGTCTTGCTAGGCCCAGGTTTGGAAGGTTTGCTTTGAAATCCAGAAACAGCAACACCCGCTGAGCCAAATCCATCCTCCCCAGTGTGCCAAGGGACAAGCTCTGACTGTGAAACCCCAAAGCTGGGAAAGAGTTGAACCCCCAAACAAAATGTTTTCCTTCATTAAAAGTCACAGAATAAGGGAATCTTTCAGAGGTGCTAAGCACCCATCTCACTCCACTTGCTTTGAAGAGCAGCAGACACCTCCCTTCACAGCAGGGAGGCAGAGTAAGAGGCACTGAACAGTCCCCAAAAACCCCCTGTCCCAATTCCAGCTGCACAAAGAGGAGACCTGAGCTTCACTGGGAGCCCCAGGAACATCCCCTGCTCCGTAGGCAGGACCTGCAGGTGAATGACTCAGAGCCACACAAGGCAGGGGAGGGATTGAGCTGCCCAGGGAATTCCAAGCCTTTCTGAGCAAAGCTCAATCCCACAGGATGAGGATGTACTTCACATTCAGCACAGCTCAGCCTAAAATGGACCAAAAGGAATTGCTCATCTAACAGATTTTTCTTTCACAGCCCGTTTCCCTATTTCAGCAACACTTCTGTGAACTGCAAAGACCTGATTTTCAACCTGACCTTCCACTGCACCTGCAGTGTTCTGGGTGCTGCCCTGTGCAGGAATAAGGCAGAGTGCTTTGATGCCTAAATACCTGATACATGAGCACAAGCAAGTTCTCAGCCATCCAAGCAGCTTGAGCTACACCCAGGAGTAATTGCAGGGGCAGAAATTAAACAGTCAATGCACAGAGTTGTAAGCAATCTGTTCCTACAAATGTAACCTCTACAAATCCTCAGCTTATTGTTGTTATTCTACAGATCATCTGTGAGGAGAACAGCAGGGATTTAAACTGAGAGAGGGGAGGTTTGGATTAGATATTAGGACGAAATTCTTCCCTGTGAGGGTGGGGAGTGTCTAGCACAGGTTGCCCAGAGAAGCTGTGGCTGCCCCATCCCTGGAAGTGTCCAAGGCCAGGCTGGACAGGGCTTGGAGCAACCTGGGATAGAGGAAGGTGTCCCTGCCCATGGCAGGGAGGTGGAACTCAATGGTCTTTATGGTCCCTTCCAACCCAAACCATTCCATGATTCTGTGCTTATGATATGTCCTTAAACATGGAAGTGCTTTGAGAATAATGAGCAACTACTGATTCTCCTTCTTCAGATGGGAAAAATCTGAGTGAAGGGAAGTGCCTGACTTTGTGCCCTTCAGCAGAGCCAAGCCAGAGTCCAGCTCTCCCTCACAAACGTGGACAGTGCCGTGCAGACACCAAGCCACATGCCTGGGTCATAAATACATCCACCAGCAGCCAAAAATCTGCCACTGATGTGTGTGCATTGTTCTCCTCGCTGTAATCCCCTGGCTGAAAGGAACTTTTTGAGGATTCCTATAGTCACACAAAACAAACACTTGTGTGCACTCTTCACTTCCTCATATTTTGATGTGAATTGTCCATTTTCTGAGGGAACACAGGTTCCTTGTTTGCTGGCAGGGCGTGTGCAGGGCTGCTCACACATCTCCCATACCTAACACACACGTGGGTGGAACAGAAAGGGCAATACTGTGACTCAGATTAATTTAATTTATGCCAATTACCCAACACTCAACCACCCCAGTGCAGAAATATGCTGACAGTGATTGGTGCACAGGTAACCAATGCATTTGGAATGAGCAACAGTATTTATTACATGCTGAAAGGCTTAGTCATGCAGAATTAGAAAGCAGGGAACTGCAGGCTGACTGTGGTTTCTAAAGAGGTTCAGGTCTGCATCAAGGGAGGGTGACAGTCACCTGCCAGGCCTGGGATGAGTGTGGACAGTGCCACTTACACCTGCAGAATGACAGGTTTGGAAACGCACGGGATGTTCCTCAAATCTGAAATGCACACAGAAAAATGACACCATTTTGCTCTCACCAGCCAGTACCACTCCCAGGGAATGCACTGGACAGGAATTTCCTCCAAATGACGTTGTTAGAAGGCTCCTCTTACAAACCCTGTGTAAAGCAGGAAAACTGTACAAAGCATTCCTTTTGTGGTGAAAGAGTGTCTCGGTTTCATCAACACCACGGAATCAGCTGCCCGATACAATGAAATCATCTGCAACAAGTAAGACATCACTTCTCTCCCAGTTCCTCCTCAAACCCTCCTCCTCCTCCCAGGCTTATCCCATGCTGACACACTCCAAATATCTGTTTAATATTTAAACTACATTCTCTGAAGCAGTGGTATCCAAATTTAAGTAATGAGATTCCGACTTCAGTTAGGAATAAAAGGAGTCTTAAAGAGCACAGCCCGCATAAAGACCTCAGTGGTATCGCCCTTCTGAGATCAGATACTCAGGGCTATGGCCCGTGCAGCCACTCAGGTGTGACAACCAGGCAAAACATACAAAACCCTGAAACAGTTTAGGGAATTCTTCTGCCTGGTTCTGGAGCTCTAGATGTAGGATTAAAGAGCTAACACCTCTTCTTATCCAGTTGTTCAGGACCTTTGGTTAACAATCACCCTGTTGGAACCTATACAATGAAAGTAAGCAGGAATTTGTTACAGCGAGATGGGACCCCCCATCTTCCATCCTTAGTCAGGCACTCAAAACTCATGTTTCAGTTGTCTCTGTAGAGGCACAGCTGGGGAGCCCCCCGGGGACAAAAGCTGCTCCTTTCCACGAGGGGCCCTGTCTTTCTGCTTTTCATACAGGAAGACAAAAAAACCCACAAACACCAAAATGACTCCAAAATTCTTACGGCGCCGCTCATCTGGACCACAGGAACAGCTTAGAAACTGGCCCTGGAACCACCACGTGTGCAGTACAGACAACTGCTATTTTTGTGTGCATGCATGCTCATACTTCCATAGGAACAGCCCTCTTCCTCTCCCAGTGGATGTGGACATGACAACCAGCACAAACAAACGGCAAAGGCAGATGTTACACGCGCAGAGGAAGCTCCGTTCCCCTCCACAGCCGGGAGCAGGACACCTCCACCATTTCCTCTGCGCTGGATTTTCCCCCAACTGCTTGTCCCTCTCTGTCTGACCCCAGGGTTCTCAGCAGTTCAGTGACACAAAAAGGGCTGACACCAGCCCAATTCTCTCTGCAGTATCTCTTGTGCCTAAAAGCAGAACAGGCAGCTCAGGCTTTAACTGAATTTCACTGTTCCCTGAGCAGAAATTGGTATATATTGAAGAAGCTTGTTCCTGTCTATATGACTTGAGAACTCTTCTGTAATTTGTTTATCAGTGCAAATAGGTCTCTGGCAGGAAAACTGGAAATATCTGAGTCAGCTTTCAGGACCTGAGCTAATTTCTTCCCTGCAGGTTAAGCCCAGCAACCCCAACACTTCAGCGTTTTTCTGAACATGAAGTGCTTGAAACCAAAGTTTCTTTGAAACAAAGAGCTATGACAGCCAACAATTTATTTATGTCTTTAATTTTGGTTAGCAGTGGTGTCAGAGATGTCTGCACCTCCACAAGAGCTGTCAACATCTTCTGCTTTGCAGAGATGCAGTGGGATTTTTGGAATGACTTCATGGCATCAGTCCCCCTTCCCTGCTGCCCAAACAGCTGCGAGGCACCAGCCTGGACGTGGGCATTGGGAAAGGGGTTATTATAGGGACACCTGAGCCATACAATGTGAGTGGTGGCAACTCAGGATGCAAAAGTGCTCCCAGTCCCTCTCTCCAGCTTGTCTGTGCCACAAAAGGGCTGGTGAGACACCAGCTAGGGAAGATTCCAATGTGCAGCAAACCATCCACATATGGACAGGACGGTGGCTGCAGAGACCCAGAATTGCCACAGTCTTCCTGGGAGTTTCCCTTCAAGGAGCGACATCAGCTGAAAGCAGTGTAGGGAGAAAGCACTCACATCTATGAATGGGAGGTACAAAAGGTCAGTGGACCTGCTTTTCTTCCCATCTCCCAAATATGAGGAAGGAAAAATACCCTCTAGCCATAAAGCTGAAGAATTTACTACTTTGTCATTTGAAGACCAACAACCCAAACAAAAAAGAAGCCCAATCCCCCAGAACAGGCATGAGTTTTGGAAGGGATACAAATCCTTATGCCCCTGGGGAATATACTGATCAAGAACAGGAATACTCCACTCACTAACTTCTAAATTTCTTAAATTATCAGCAAACTGTAGGGAACAATAGTGACAGATCACAGGCTCAGATGGACCTGGTCCCATCACTGTCACCACTGTCACCATACACCAGAAGCTATGGGTGTGACACAATCCTTCCAGAATTCACATCTGAAAAAAAGCTTTTATCATTTGAGTTAAATATTTATAATACAGAATCCCAGAATCATTTACCTTGGAAAAGACCTCCAAGAACATCAAGTCCAAGGCAGTTCATGTATTTTCTCTAGAATGTATGATATGGTTTATATCTCATCCTGACTTTACTCTCAACCTCACACACACATAAATGTTTGATGGCCTAGGACACATGACTGGCTTTAATCATGTTTGGTGAAACCTCCTAATTATACATTTATCCTGGTTGTATAGACCATTGAGTGAGTAATACATGTTTTAATAGGTCTAATTACAGCTTGAAGTTCCTTCTTTTTTAATTAGTTAACAAAAGGAGTTAAGCCCCAGTTCTTTAAAAGATTAGCTGCCAGTGATAAACCTATAATCTGCCAAATATGTGTACAACTGAACCACCAGATTTACTGTCTAAAGAATCATATGATCCTTAAGCTTTGGTTATTAAGTATTTGCATTTGAATGTGGAATAGCTTGTAAGGGTCTCAAAAGAAGCTGAACAGATGCTGCTTTCAGATGAGGGACACATGGACCGATGAGATCCCACAGACAGAGCCAGCCCAGCACAAATCCCTGGTGTGGGCACAGCACCAGGGCAAGCCATGCTTCCAACTGCTGCTGCTGGGCTAAAAGAAGGATCTTTTATCCTGCTATAGTACCTGCACCTGTGTCCTTGTGAACATATTGAGTCAAACTCCTATGGATTCTACATTTAGCTTCTGTAAAAGGGGACTCAGCATCATGAAATTCCATATTTTGAGTGGAATTTTGACATATTTTTCTTCTTTTACCATCCAATAATACAGAATCAGGGTTTGCACCCTTGGAAAGAAGATGTGCATAAAGCCATTGCTAACACTAGGCAGATAGGACTGCCACACAGAGCCGAGAGGACACGTGTGTGGGGTGACAATAAACCGAGGAGAAAGCGCTGGGATTGACTGAATTTCCCTGAGTTCCTGGAGCAGGCTCAGGTGAGCTGTGCTGTGTTCCTACAGCTGGCTGAGCCTTGCACTGAGCATGCAGGGTAGCAGGGCAGTCACAAGTGATCAGTGATAAATGTGACACACTGGGGGGTGAGATGAGCAGCGTAAACCCCACAGGGCTCCGTGTCCGCTCCAGGGCTGCTCAGCAGGGCTTCCCTCTGACAGCTACACTCACGTGCACACACTGGCCTTCCCTGAGCACTGCCTGCATTTTCTGCCCAGGCAAACACCTCTTCTTCCATCCCAGCAAGTTTTCCCAGCTGTGCCACTGCTCTGCAGGATCCAAGTGGTTAAAGATGCCACACCACACCTTTCACACAGGTAGGAAAAGGTGCCCCATTACCATGATGTCACCCAAACCAGGACCAGGCTGTGAGTATCGGGGTGGTGACTAAGAGCACCGGCTCCTGCACACTCACCCTGCAAATTCCAGCTCATTAGCTGGGACTCACTGGGAGAGCTGAGCAATGGAATGACACTACAAAACCAGGGGACATATTTGCTTAAACACCAAACGCTCCAGCTCCCTCAGCCCTTCCAGGAATGAGGGGGTCACCTTGAAGAATCTCAAAGCTTCCAAGTCAGACGGGGACACCGGCACAGCAGGAGAGACAGGATGACATTAAACAGTGATGGTGATGTTTGAAATTCCATTCTGTGTCTGGATGGATGACAAAGGCCACAGCAGAACAGATAAGCCTAAGTACACCTTCCACCTCTGTGCATGCCTAAGGCTTTACAAATTTTGAATATAGATAACCAAGGCTTCCACTGGTGGATATAAGCCCTGGGTGCACACACTTGATGGGAATGCTGTGTCAAACCTAAATATGGACCACAAAGTCACATGCCCCACCTCTGCAGACAGGAATGGTTCTAATTCCTCTCTAACAGAAGGAGAAAAAATATTGTAGAGAGCTACAGAGGGGTTACATAGTCAGTACTGGTGTCTTCCTGTCAAGTCTAGCCTGGATTTCGAATATTCATTCCAAATTTTGGCCATTGGTTTCTTACTGCCCAGGAACAAAGGAAGATTAATATCTTTATCTTGGTCTACAAGTAATCTTATCCCTCATGGGAACTGCCAGCTAAGAGACCAAAACACAAACTGACACGGGGGCAGAGCAGTGCACGGGGCTGTTTGTTGGTCAGTACATTCCTCCCCTGTTCAGAGGCTGGGCAAGCACTGGTGTCAGGATTTCCTACAGCCAAAGGAGTGGATTATGTTCAGGGAGCAGCCTGGGGGGAGTCTGATTGGAGGCAGGTGGATGAGTTATCAGCTCTGAGTCAGTGCTGAGAGCTATCAGCGTTTTATCTATTTTCTAGAGAGATCAGTGCACTTAGAAATTCATGCTACAGTTACCAGTCAGGTAAACATAACTACAAACCACCTTTCTCACCTCCAACAAGAGGTCTCCCCTTACCAGCCCTGAATCAAAGCAGGCAGGGCAGGCTGGGGAACTCACTGCAGCTGCTGGTTCTCCTGCCACTTGTCCCACTGCAGGGAAGTGGGTGGGTTTGGACTCTTCTCCTCTTCCCTCAATGTGTGTCACTCATCCACAACTACTTCTCACTCCCCATCTCTTTACAATCCCAGCTGCCTTTTTAAGTCACTATTGCACACAACATTCCCTGTAACTTCCATCACCACTGGATTCTATTGAAGTTTACAGTCTCCTCCCTTCAAACTGAACTCTTGATGGCAAGTCCATCTTCCACCACCATTTGCAAACTGCTCTTCTCCTTTGCGTGCCCCTCACAGAATGAGAGAGGAGCTGAGACTGGGAGGGAGTTCTGGAGATGGTCTGGTCTGGTCCCCCTGCTCAAAGTGGGGATCAACTACAACAGGTTGATCAGGACCATGTCCAGTTGGGTTCTGAACATCCCGAGCGATGGAGAAGCCACAGCCATGCTGGACAGGCTGTTGCAGTGTTTGACCACCTTCACTCTAAAAAGGTTTCTTCTTATATTTAACTAGAATTTCCAGTAGTTTGGTTGGTGCCATTGCCTCATCTTTTCTCTGGGTACATCTGAGAAGTCTGGCTCCATCCTTCCACCTCCCACCAGGTTCCAAAGCAGCACTGCAGGCTCTCCAGGGACAGAAGCACAGCTCTACTGGATGATGCCACTTTGGCAAAGGCAACCTATTTCAACTCAGTTAAATTCACAGGGCAGACACCACCTCATCTGCTGTGTCCCTGCTGCATCAGCAGGGTCTTCTTCACTCCCTTTCCCTTCAGCCTGCTTGGGATGGGAAGTATAAATATTTGTGTCCCACGAGGGAGGCTCCTCTGACCCAAAGGTCCCCTGAACTCTGACTGGCAGGTCACTAATGAAGTGAAAATGCCCCAGGCCTTCCTTCAAGTGTTCACACGTTTTATTCACACATTCACATGTGTTTATTCACACATGCTTATTTTATATATACATATATATATATATGTATATGCTGGCTGGAGGTTATAGCCAGGTTACAGATGAAACCACTACACCACACCAAGATTTCACAGCAAGCTACTGAGTTTCTAAACCTTAGTCCATTTGATTAATCATTTGCTCAAGGGCCAATACTGAAACCCCTTTGCAGTTAGGATGGACTTATGGTACAGCTTCTAAAGCAGGTCTGATTCTCTTGTTCTGATTCCTCTGCAGCCTCCAGTCACATTTTGTCAAACACTTCCAAACTTCAGCTCATTTGGATGCATGAAGTGTCCCCCTGATTCTCAGCTCTGAGCACCTCACCTTTGAACAATTCCCTTTCGGGAAAATTCAGCTGGTACTTAGAGCAAGGAGAGAAGAGAGACTACAGCAAGCAGAGAGAGACTAAAATACATATTTAAATATAGAAATGAGCAAGGGAGATGAAGCAAAGTCCACTCACCTCTCCTTTGATTGTCTCTAGTATTTGTTAATGGCTTTAGCTCTCCCAGGTGGCCTGTTCAGACACACTTAATTGAATGTGGAGGGTTTTATTTGGAAATGCACTTAAGAATCTGGCTGATTAAAGCATCCTTATTTCATGAGATTTTATTATTATTTAATATATAAAAATAACCGATAAAGACTGTAAGATACTCCTTTTTTCACTCATCAAACCCTTCAATCAGCAACTAAAGTGTTTAACAACTGCATACCCACAGATAAGCTCTGAAGTGAAGAACCTAATTAAGTGCTCTGGAGAAAAAAAACAAACCCCAAACCACCCTGGAAGTAGCAAGATTCCCCCAGCACTTCCCAGAGCCAGCAGGGAGCTGCTTTGTAGGGACAAAAATCAGCAGCAAGATTTTCTGAGCCACTCACAAATGTCGAAGGTGAAATTCCCCTCCAGAGCTGAAACTGCAGGCTCTGAAATCCAAGTTCCCGTCACTGCCCTCCCTCCATACCCACCCGAGGGAACCTCCTGGTACTTCTCAGGCATTTTTGGGTAGCACAAAGAGAGAATGAGCCCCATTTCCACTCTCCATCCCTTAGGAAATGTAATTACAAGACTCTGGGTGAGGAGACGGCTCCACCAGGTCCTGACAGGAACCTCAGCTGAGACAAAGCAGCATCTCAGCTCCCTAATTGAAGGGCTCCTCATCCCATTGACCCCTGGTAAAAATATGACATGACATGCAAATTGGGGGGATTTACATTCTTTACAATTCCTTGCTCATTAATATTGCCTTAATGACAGGGGGCTGGGAGGGAGTGGGAAGGAAGGCACCAGATTGGTTTGCTTACTCACCAGAGCCCCCATCCCGTGGGGTGCTACAGCATCACTGCTGGAAAACAGACCTCAGAGGAAAAGGCTGATGTTTTTAAATAAATCACAGGGATCATAAAGAGCCCTGTGTTCCCAGTGCCTGCTGGAACATGGAGTTAAAGCACTTCTTTCCACCCGTCTCTGGTGCAAGGCCCAGAGGAGTCCAGGCACTTCACGTGGCTGAAATAGCAGTCACTTCTCCCTGTTAGAACAGCATTGCACACAGCTCAGCCAGAATGGATCTTCCAAAACTGCTCCCCTGAGAACCTTAACAGTCCTGGGGTGGAAGCAAACTGTTGCTTTTTGTTCCAGATCTGTCAGGTGGGACACACTTGCCAGCACTTGCCACGAACATCTCTGGCATTAGGCACTAAAGCCATTCCCTTCCTGAAACGTGCAAACACAGCCACAATCCCAAAAATAGGGACTGGGAGAAACACAGGGTAATTTTACAAGGTTTTTGACACAGCACAGGTTCAGAAGTGCAATTGAAATATGGGCTGGTGGACACAGAACCAAATATTGACAGGCAATAACAGGCTACTGTGTTCCAGCCACAAGCAAAGCCTTGAATCCAAGCAACCAGCTGTAAAGAGATCCCAGGTTTTTCAGAACAAACACTTACAGGCATTGATACCCAACACTACCAAGATCTCCACCTCCAGTGATGTCCACAGGAACGTATGAGGTCCAACCCCATGAACCCAGTGGGCTGTATTGGCTCACGCTCTTTGGTTTGGACCAATTCCTAACCCAAAACTGAGTCAAATCTGACAGACAGGTTGGATTGGAGATTCTTGGAGAGCACAACCCCCTGGCCCCAACCCTGAAACCACTGCAGAAACTGATTTCTTTGGAAAAATCAACAGCCAGCTGACTGAGACCCCCAGGTGTGAGTGCTCTGCCTGCATTATATGCATTTGCAAGGGTAGAACAAGCTTTGAGAGTCCGTGAAGGACACATTTTAATGGAATCCCTCAAGGTTTAAATGAAATGAGCACAAACTTACAGTCCCAGCATCTCTCCCCACACTGCTGGTTCTGCTGATTCTTGGCATACTTTACTTTGCATATGCTAAAAATTCAAGTGCACCGGCAGGTCAGCCCTTTCAGGCAACTCTGCTGAAGAACCATCCAGATCACTCCAAACTCTGAATTGTTTTGTCCTGCTTTCTGTTTTCACGCTTCCCTGGCTTGCTGACTCAGTCAAGATCCAGAAGGCTCCAAGAACTGTGTGGAAGGCTGACCTTGCAAGATGTTGTCCCACATCTGAGAGATGCCTCACTTTTAGCATCAGATTCCCAGAGAGGAACTGGTGCACCTACCAATTCCTTCCACCCAGGAGCTTCTTCTCATTCATGATCATCTTTGAACAGTTGTCATGTCCCTTTTGGAAGTGTTATTAAATTGACACGTTTTTGTCGTGCTGCAGCTTCACTTTTTTCTCCAAATCCAGCCTGTTTGACAAAATGACAACCTTATTAAACCACACTAAACACATTTGCATGTTTTGTGACTGTCTTTCTCCTGAGACTTCGTCAATCGTGTCTTCAGACTCCATGATCAGCACCACTCCCAGGGATTTCCAGCTCAAAATCTATTACCCAGGGTCGAGATCAGTACTCTAATTCGAGTTATCTGCATTGCAAATGCAGTGTTTTGTGTAGCCTGGGAACTTTATGCATTTAAAAGACATGTCAACACTTCAAAAGACTAATTTAGCACCTGGTGCTGTAAGACATTTCCCATCTTCCCACTATTTGCACATGACTCAGAACACAATGGTTCTTTTCCCAGCCTTTATGCAGGACCCAGGAGGCCACAGACTGTGTGGCCACTGGGAAGCACTTACACTTCCTACAGTGACTGATGGTTTTGGATCAGCTTTTTGGATCAGCAGGCAACCAGGACAGCCAAAGGAAGGCTCAAATCCATACCTTTGCATCTGAACACAAGCCACAGCCTGAATAAGACATTCCCTCTCTCCTGCATCCTGTTTTTTTCAGGACAACAAGCACAACCTTTAAGAGCCACCAGGGCCCTGCTGAAAGAAGGTTTCGATTTGTTTCCAGGCCTCCCAACGAGCCTAAAACTGGGATGAACGGATTGTTTGCTTTGTCTGGGAGGCATCATTACCAAATCCTCCTGAAGCAACCTGCTTTTTTCCAAGGGAAAAGCCTCAGGAACACAATCCATAAGCTGCCTCAATTATATCCCCACTAAACACGTGTCAGCTCACAGCCTTCAGAATGGCACCATTTCTCCAGACCCATATTTGAACATCCCAGTGAAGCCTGAAGGGGCATGTTCTGCACCACCAACCTGGCACTGTCAGTGCACAACTACCTGGAAAGCTTCTTCCCAAAGGACCAGGACCACATGGTGCCACCCAAGTCTCTGTTTGAAAACTTCCATGCAGCACTACTACTTTATTGTTTTCTTCTTTTTTCTCCCCCCCACCCCCAACTGATTCAATCCCAGCCTATTTAGGGAGCGTTTTCCTTTTCTTCCATTCCTTGGATGCCTTGGACAAGGCTGAGCTTAAGATGCTGCAATAATTATTTATGGAACATAATGCTGAAGCATTATAGAGACTTCCAATAAGACAGGGTTGAAGCAAGAAGATGTTTTTTGTGTTCCATCAGCATGCCCTGGGGTTAGGCCTCTGCTGCAGCATGACAAGCAGAACGTACATTTTCATAGACAAGACAAGAAGAAGGAATGTTTCCAAGACACACACAGCCTGGAAATAAAATAAATATGCCTTTTTCACTCTGCCTCCTCAGCAAAAGGTGCCAGGTGAGATTTCCTGCTCAGGCACAAGAAGAGCAGGACAGGTGGGATGTCACAGCCAGGCTTTGCTTCCACACCACCCATTAACTGGCACAGCAACTGAGCTTTCCTACTCTTCAACACAGAGACTATAAATTCAGGTTGCTACATAAAAATGGGGCAAATCTGTAGAGGTCTTTGGCCTGTGGAGATCTTTCACGCCCCACAGTCCCCAGCTGCTGTCACCAAGCATTTCCATGATCCGATGAAACTGCACCAAATGTGTGTTGATTTAAAAAGAAGCAGGGTCTGACTCAATCCCAACAAAGACACACAAAAGGTTCCCACAGAATTCCAAAGAAGGAGCTGAATCAGAACCACAGTCACAGACCCTGTGGTAATGATTTCAACATCTTCCAGTAACCCAGATAACCAACAGCTCTCCGAAACAGGGCAGGTGATTACAGGGGTCCTCACTGAGACCCTCTGCAAATCAGCACTGAACTTTGAGCCTGTTTCTTTACACTGTCCCAGCACAAACCTCTGGCCACCTGGTCTAGAAAGTGCCTGAGCCCTGAGGGACAGGTCTGGCACTTCAGTGCAAGCCTCTGCCTCCATTCCACACCCAGTGCAGCTGAGCTCTGACACTCAGTGAGAGGAACAGCCCTTGTCTCAGCATCCACAGGGTTTGATTCAGATATTGCATGACTTCAAACCAGTTCATGACCCCAAAGGAGGTGGCAGAGGGCAGGAGGCACATTTATGGACATAGCAGCACATGACTGGGGTGATTTGAGAAGTCTGAATGGGATGTGGCGGGTGCCAGACTGACCCTGTGTGGGGAAGGTGGGATTTGGGAGCTGTATCTTGATTGCTTTCAGGTCCCAGAGGGCAGAACAGAACCAGTCCTGTTCCAGACACTCTGCAGGGGGGAAGTGCAATGGATGGCAGAGATATTCCTTATGATAGTTCCTTGCAGTTCATTTCCCTCATCACAGGAATAAGCTACCTGGGTAAGCCTTGGAGCTGTGCTCTGTCTCTCTCCTGCTCATCACCAGCTGTGTTTTCAATAACTCTTCCCAAATGCTTCACAGATACACAGGTACAGATACTGGACAGAAAAAAACAACACTCTGAGCAGAAAATACAACACTCCAATTTCTGATAACACCTATGAAAAGCTGCCTTCTCTCACAGATTGGCTTTTTTGGGGCTGCTGCTCTGAGAACACCTTAATCTGGTTTTCATTTATAGTTTCTCTTGGAAGAGTGACAGGTGCAAAGGGACAAGGTAGGAATGTAAAGCAACCAGGAGACAAATACATGACAGCAATTCTGCACTCTGCACTATTCCATCTATATAAATCTTTTCCCATCTCTTCTATCCTGGGTCAGCAAAATCTGAGGGAACAATGAGAACCCAAGATCCAAGAATTCAAATCATTACACTTGTCTGTGCAAGAGAGGACATTGTTCTTACAGGAAAACAGTTTCCCACACAGTATTTGGAATCAGCTGTGCTGAAGATTAGAGCAGACTTGACAGATGCCCAGTATCCCTTAAGACCAGCTCAGTCAGTCCTTCATTATTAAATGAATAAGCAATAGTGCATTTTTTCTTACTGTACACCCCATATAATCCATATGAAAAAATGCAAGGTGGTAAAACTTATAAGAGAGCTGGGAGTAGCACTGGGAAGGAGCAGCAGGAGCCTTCCTGCTGGAGAGGGGTCAAAGGAATAGTGCCTTTCAATACTCATAGAAACCCTCACACTTCCTTGGCCAGGGCACATGGATTTTGTTGTCTTGTCTAGTCCTGGCTGGAGCTGGAGACTAAAGCAGCCATGAAATCACCGAGGGAGTTTCTCACAGCAGAACTGCTGCAGGAACCTGACAATTCCTACATCCCAAGAGCTGCAGCTCTGGAGATCTCAGCCCTGTCTGCAGCAGGAGCAGGTACAGCCAGACTGGAGGGAGATCCATCTCTTCTGATGGGAAACACCTAGTGCAAGTCTAGTGACAGGAAATGGCCTCAAGTTGTACAAGGGAGGTTTGGTGGGACGTCAGGAAAAAATTCTCCACAAAAGGGGTTGTCAGGCACTGGCACAGGCTGCCCAGGGCAGGGGCAGAGTCACCATCCCTGGAAGTGTTGAAAAAACATGTGGATGTGGCACTTGGGGATGTGGGTTAGTGGTGAGCACGGCAGTGGTGCTGGGTTGATGGTTGGACTCGATGATCTCAGAGGACTTTTCCAAACTTAACAATTCTTTAATTCTAAAAAGGGCTGTAGGAATTATCTTTCTTCAAACCATCTGCTCTCAGACATATGGGAGAGGGACATGAGGCAGAATCAGTCCATAAAGAATTCCACTTCACAGTGTAGAGCAGATATGAGAGCCCTTATTCCTTCCCTCTTCTGGGACTTCAGAGCCATCTAACCCAGCACAGCACCTCCTTCACCTGGCACCTGCTGATCCCAGTGCCCCCAGCACAGCAGCTCTCCCGGAGCCCGGATAACCAGGGAGCAGATGCACAGATTGCATCTCTCACCTCAGAGAGCAGAGGCAGAGCAGGGGCAGGCTGCAGGTACCAGGTAATGCAGAGGGGACATAACTGCAGCCCTGACTCATTTGGGAGCTGACAGCTCTGGCAGGCAGAGCAGCAGCACTGGAGCTCTGCACCACCCACCTCATCTCCTCTCTGCTCAGAGAGACAGCAGTCTAGCAAGGGGCAAACATGCAGAAATCCAAATGCCAACAGCACCTGCTGATCTGCAGGGTTCCAGGGCCACATCCAAGGCTGGCAAAGCACAGCAGGGCCACCCAACAGCTCTGGCCACGAAGAGCCCATGGCAGTTCCAGCACCACTTCAGCAACAGCCTGTCAGGAACTGCCTGAGTCGCACTGAACGCACGTGCTGACTGCACAAAGCTCTGGGAGAACCCCTTTTGCCTCCTTCCTAAAAGAGAGCTCTGCTCCAAAATAATAGGATGGAAGAGTGGGATATAAACATTCCAGTAATTCACAGTGACTTCAAAGAAAACCCCCAGTGCCCTCCTTACACACAAAAGGACAGCCTGGGGATTTTAGTGTTGTTTGCTTCTGTTTTTCAAACTGTGGATTTATCTCAGCACAGGCACAGGAGTGTGTTTTATATTACAACTTCTGCCAGGGCACTTAAGACTAAAGGCTTCTTTTCCCCCTTGGAGTGAATCACTGTGTGCAAGGGGGTGGATGGTTTATGTTTATGTTTTTTTTTAAATTAACCCAGCTAACCAGTTGTTCCACACTGCACGTCATTTGGTGCTTCTCTTTTAGGCACCCCTTGAAAGACAAGCTTTGGAAATAAAAATACATCTGGCAAGTCTTAAAGACAGGACATGAGCAAGCACTGCAGGCTAAGTGGAATTCCACAGTGGACTATTTGCTTCCTCTTTTGGAGGATAAATCAAAAGGAAAGGGAAAGAAAACAACACTAGAAGAAATACCTATCCAGACTCGCAGCTGGAGCATAAAGGCTTTATCCTGTTAACTATAACAGAAATATCTACCAAGAACTGAAGGATTCAAAAGCACATTCCTGGTTTACCTGGGTTTGCCATTTCCCAACCTTCTGGCGTGTGGAGCTCCAGCAAAGCCACGTTCCCACATCCTGCTCTGGCTGGGTATGAGGTATCCTGGTGTCCCCCCCTCCCAGAGCATCCCTGCTGGGCAGAAGCCTTTGCTCATGTGTAAACCAACAAGCCTTTGGCTCAGAAATGTGCTTTAGTCAAGATATTTATGTGGAAACAGTAGTATTTTAAAAGACTGGACTAATTTCCGCCTGCAGGCCCTCTCTTGCTTTAAGATACTGATGTCTTGCCCCTAAGGGAGAGGCATCCTGATCTCCTGGAATTTCGTGCCAGGAAGTCCAGCACCAAAATCTAGAGCTCACCTAAGACAAAGTACTGCCCAAATGATGCAATTTAAGAACGATTATTATTATTATGACTAACAGACATGGCCATCCAAGCAGCCAGAAAAACTCCCAGCATGTGGCCTGATCACCCCTGAGGACCAGGTTGCCTCCCAGCCAGTTAAGTGTTCTCCCCAAAAGCCAAAAACTACACAAGAAAGGGTTTTGCAGGTGAAAGTGCCCAAATTTGTGTGCTGGCAGGTGTGGGACTGATTAAAAGGCAGGTGGTTGTACTTCCAAAATACAAATATATACTTTACTGAAGTTTCTATAAATGGAGTTAATCTAGAGATATGTCTAAATATGTACCAACTTTACCTAATTTTGTTTGTTAATTAACAAGTTTGTTAATGATTTCTTAATGGAACTTTTATTTTAGGAAGTGCTAAACAGTGTTATAGAGCAGGAAGGGGAGCTCCCATCCTATTTTTCTACAGAGGAATTCTGCACTAACGTAAATGATCACACTATTGGACAGAATAAAAGGTGACCTTTTCAATATTATCTCAGCCTTGTTACTTCTGATGGTTTCCTTTAGTTACATTTGCCATGAGCTATTTTTATCCATGGAACCAGGTGTATTTATGGAATTACTCTGTGATACAGCACTTATTTGGTTTCTTATTTTGATTTGGTTTAAATGTAATTTAAGACCTCGTGAACAGCAACCAAACTTATAAGCATCTAGCTGTCCTGTTTCTGTTTTGCTGTTTTCTGTAACTATCACCTCCTACATGCTCTGGAACTACCCTTAAATTTTGGCCTGATTTTCATTTTTTAGCTTGTGAGAGCCTATTATTTAGTAGCAGATGAGAGATTCATTCTTCATTTATTTGACAGCCCTTAATCCATGTTAAGAACCAAAAGATATTTGATAACAAATACCTCAGGATATTTTAACAATGCCGTGCTCTCCAGCAACTACGTGTCTGCACAGCACACACCCCCAGTTCCTGGGTCACCTGGCAGTTTTCAGTGACTCTTTTTAAACCAAACAGCATAAAATAGCATTTCGACAGTATTTTAGCTGAGCTGTTGTTAAGCTCCAACACTTCTGTGCTGGTTTTGGCTGGGATGGAGTTAATTTTCCTTGCAGCAGCTCTGTGGGACCACAGCTTGGCTTTGTGCTGAGAACAGTGTTGGTAACACAGGGATGTTTCTGGGTGCTTACACAGAGTCAAGGTCTGTTCTGCTCCTCACCCCACCAGTGAGGGGCTGGGGGGCACCAGGAACTGGGGGGCTCAGCTGGGACAGGTGACCCAAGGGATACCCCACCGCCCAGGGTGTCATGGGAAGCTGTGGGAAGGCAGCAGGACAGATAATAATTAACATGTCCTTTGCTGGGCACTTGTTTGCACTGTGAATTACAAATAATCTACATATTTACTCACATAATATAACATAATAGCATTTTTGATGGTTTCCTTTAGCATCCAAACTTTAGCCAGGAACTAATATTACCAACAGGCTGCCAAAACCCTTTACAAATTGGGTGCCTTCAGAGTTCAGCAGCTCTGCAGCTGCTTTGTGCCTTTGTTAAGCTGTCTCTTCCCATTTACCCTCCAAACTGGAGCTGTGTGGCTGTGTGTTCTATCTAATTACACACTGACAGGAGGCATGAGGCACCAGTCACTGTCCAAATCTGAAGAAAGACAATCTCTGAAGACAGTTTGCTGTTTATACTCAGTGGCCACTATTTCTCACCTAGTTCAGTATTTTTGGTGTTGCCACATGAAGGAGTTTGCTGTGCAGTTCTTCCATGGGCTCAGCCTCTGCCAACCCGCTCCTTCCAGCACTGTTTTTAATGTTAACTTGGATGGGAGAACTTCTCTACTCACAGTGCTTTTACCACTGCTTTTATTTGTGCCAGCAAAGAGCTTTGGATAATTTCAGCTCTCAACCCTCCTCCCTGACAAACACACAGCCTGAAAGGAAAGGAGGAAAAAATGGGAGAGAATAGCCAGTGTTTTGCTCCCCAGCTGAGTCCTGGAGGACAAAGATCAGGAGAGGTGCCTCGTTAGTCATTATATGAAGAAAAAGGCTGCAGCAGCTCTTCTCTGCCCCTTTTCCTCACCACTATGTCAGGAATTCACCTTGTTCAGTGTAGCATGACTTCCCCACTAGAGACCCCTCCAGCATGGATACCAAATTGGGAAGAATACTATGGGAAGTTGGGATTATTCTTATGACCTCAGCCAACTGCAGGAGCCAGTGGGTAAAGCACATCCTCACAGCAGCTGCAAAGTTTTCCATCATCTCCTGGAGTCGATTACAAGAGCTGAGCGTGAGACCTCTGGATTAACAGCTAAGTCTTCCGGTGGAGTTGAGGATCCCAGGAAAATCAGGACAGGGCATTTTTCTAAGTATAAAATCAGGACAGGGGATTTTTCTAAGTATTAGGGTGGTTTCTATCAAAATGGTAGTTTGGGTTCAGTTAGTGCTGATGCAAATCCAGCATGAATTGACACAGGCAGCTCCTGGCTATTGTGATCTTGTCTCTCTTATGACATCCAAAACATTGGGGTCTGGATTCCAAACATAATCCAGCTTTAAAAGCACTATTCTCCCTTTCTTGGGCTAACAATATGCCACCTCCACCCTGAGCTCCTGTATACAAATGACCCTATATATTAATCCCTGAACTACTTCAGGTATTAAGCCTGAACTCTGAAAACATCAATCCAGTTCCAGTGTCCCCCTAATTCCAGCTGTGGGACCATGTCCACTGCAGAGAGGTTGATGAAAACCTGAGCATGATGTATGTCCATAACGTGAGAAGTAGGTTATCAGTTCCTTCACAGATGCTTCTCTCTCTGGGCTCTGATCACAGCGGCTTTTGCAGAATGTTATGAGAGACATTTAAAGAATAAACTAAAAAAAAGAAAGAGAGAAAGAAAGAAACCCAAAAAAGCCTCTCTGTTTTATATAAGAGATTCTCTTCCTCTGGAAAGGATGCTTCCTGGCCAGCTATAAACCAGAACAATTTACTGAGTTAAAGGCTTCCACATTTGGCCACTGTGCATTTTGCTCTGGAAATGCAGCACCAGCCAATCCAACGTGAAAGCCAGACCTACATGTAAGAGCCACTGCTTTGGGTGGGAATTGTCTTTTATTAGAAACTGCAGAGCCCGTGGGCGGGCAGGAGGAACCAGGGTGGGGAGTTTTAGTCCCAGGTTGTCACTCTTTAGGTGTGACCACAACGCTGCAATCCCTGGAACGCAGCTGGGCAGAAAGGATGAGGAATGTCCCTCCCTCCCTGGGGGAAACCAGGCTGACGATGCCAGGAGCTGTGATTTGTCTCTCCAGGAATGTTGCCACCTGCAGCAATTTAATCTCCTCTATAATATGACTTAAACAAGAGGATATTGTCCCCCAGAAACTGCCAGATCGTTGTTCCCTCCGAGTGGCTCTGGCAGACAAGTGAATGAATGAAGGAGTGCTCAGAACGGGGTCCTGGGAGCAGCAAAGGAGCTGTGCAGAGCCTGGCAAAATTAAGTGAGCCTGACAACTCCACCACCAGCTCCCCAGATACACCCATCAGCTCCTGTCAAAGGAGCTGAAACTACAACTAATCTCTCTGTTATCATCCACCTTCTCTGCCTTTGTGGACAGGAGCCAAAGTCCACGAGTCAAACCACTGCTGGATGCATTTTGTTACTCCACAACCACGAGCAGACTTCCCAAAAAAAACTCCAACGGCTTCTGTTACACACCAGAAGACAAAAGAACCACTTATAGCCATGGGTTCCTTTTCCCCAGGCTTCTATAAAGCCTTTTGAAAGCTTCTCTAGGATCTCCCTCAAAACAAAGCCCTTATGTCAACAGAAACTCTTGCTCGGATACGCTTCATCTGCTATTTTTTATGATCACAGAACAGCAGCTTTCACAGTTAAGCAAACACAGTTACACAGAGCACACTTCACCCACAAAAGGTCAGATAATGCAACATGCTAAATGTTAAACACACACCAGGGGGACACGTTCCCCTTGAGCACTCCGGGACAGGGAGTTTTTCAGGAACGCACCGTCCATCTCTCCAGGACACAAAGTGCCCTTGCAAAGAATCTTACCTGTTCAGTGATGAAGGAGCTGGAGAAAGTGACAGCTGACCAAAAGAAGATCCCACAGCTGAGGATGATCTTCCTGTTGAAACGGTCACCAAGGTAACCAAAGATCGGCGCCGCCACCATGAAACTGCAGATGAAAACTGCAAGGGAGAGAAAAAGGGAAGAAACGTTTAATAAACATCAGACCAAGAACATGAAAACTAATTTTCTGCAAACCAAATCCTCCAGAGAGCAGTTCCATTTAATTAGACAGTCTGCAGCCCTGCCTTACGGAGCTGCACAGGCTGATGGGCTTTCAGAAGTCGGAGTTTCCTTAATCAAACAGATTTTTCATTCCCAGAGAAGCTTCAGACCCGTGAACTTGTATTACTTGAAAGCACCAGCCCCTCGGAGTCTGCTGTGAGCTCAGGATCTGGGGATGGGCAAAACCAGGACAGAAGAAATCAAGAGCTTCTGCCTAAACCTCACTGAGAAGGTGAAGTGGAGGTTGGAAGGAGTTTCAAGCAACAAGAAAACAATCCAAGGGCTCCCTGTTGGTTCTTGCAGCAGAGACCAGAGAGAAATGGGCCAGAGAAAGGTTCTTTCATCCTTCATCCTTCCAAGCTGTATTTGAAAGAAACCATGAAGCAGTGAGGAAAACCAGTAAACACCACTGGCACCCCACTGGCACCAGCCCTGCAGTTAAAAACTCCTGTCTCTTCATTAGGTCCTTTTGCCAACACTGAGCTTGGATCCAAACACATCACTGAGCAACAAAGGAACGGCCTCATGTGAAGGACTACAAGTTCACCTTTTCCCTTTGCTTCTCCCCCCAAAAAAACCCCAAAGCATTAACCCAGGATCTTCTGTCATGTAGGAATGAGGTTCTTGACACAGTGACCTCTGCAAAATCACCTCAACTCAGAGCTCCCTCCTCCAGCCCAGCTCAAAACAGCCTGACCAGTGACACCCCTGAGAACTCCTGAAAGGGGCACTCACACCATATTCCTGATTCATTTGCAACTTGCCAGGTTTTAAGCTGATTTATACCTGGATTTTGTCTGTCCACATTAGAGGAACTACATGGATTTTACTGCTGTGTAGTACGAACTTTCTAACTTTCACTGCGTTCAGCAAACCTAGAAGGACTTCTGGGATACCAGAACACCTGGAGACCCCTCTTTAGTCAGAGTTCTGGGTCTCATTAATTATCAGGCAGTTCTTGGAGGGCAGGGTGGGCTTCTGGCATTGCCCAGCCCCAGCTGTCTGCTTTTAATTGTACAAAACAGGGTGGGGTAATAGAATAGGTGAAAAAAAAAACAACCAAGAGCAAAGGACATCCCCCCCACCAGCTGGAATGTGAGCATAAAATTAAAGTAAGATCCAAATTATGAATTTTTCATGGATGATGATCTAAGACAGTTCAAAAACGTGCAGAACGCTGAACTATGACTAAATGTCTCTCCTTTTTTCAGTACATTAAGATGTCAAAGCTGCTTTATAAATAATACATACCCATTTGCATCTACATTTCGGGAGCCATACGTGTGTGTTTCTATTTTGCACTGTGATATTTGATCTAAATTACAGATTTACTCTTTTTCCATTTAGAGTAAAATAAATGGAGATAACAGAGAAATGGCAAGCCCTGAAAAGCAGCACATGCAGCTTTATATCACAGATATTTCAGCAGTGATGCCGTGGACAGCGCTGCCGTTTAGCTCACACATAAACCCTACTGACAGAACACTCAGTGCCTGCATCTATCCCCAAACCCTTGTGCAAATAAAACCTGTTGAATAAAACTATGAGTGTTTTCATCTCTGTTTGACACAGAAACTAGACCCAGAAGTGGCTCACAAATCTCTGCTCTGCTAAGGTACGTCTGCACTGGCCCTGCTCCAACAAGGCACTTAAGCACATGCTTATACTGGGCACTTCAGAGTCATCAATTCCATGATTAAATGCTTTCCTGAATTAACACCAAAGCCACTGGCACCTTGCAAGGCTGGTGCAGCAGCCTGGCACGAAGGGTTATGTGGCAGAGAACGCCTGTGACTCGCCCAGAGCACTGTGCCCACTGCAGTCTGACCTTTCCCTTGGAAGGACACTGCAATACGTCCATCTCAGAACCATCTCCTGCCATTTTTACCGTGCGAAGCTAAAAAAGCTTCCAAGGGAAAATTAGGAATGTCCGAGTCAGCATCCCACCATTTCAAATGCTGAATAACCTGATTAATTCAGCCCTGAGACATGCGGGGTGCGACCCAAAATTCCCATTAATCAGCGGGATTATCAGCATCAGTGACCTCTGGATCATAAATGAAACGTCTAATTCTGGAATTCGGGGAGAAAAAAAGCAGGCAAAAAGCACAAAGCTCCTCTTTCCAACAAAACAACCCAAAAAAAGATCACCCAATGACTTTCCAACAACATCCATCCTGCTGCTGCTGAAATCCCTTTGGAGGGGTTATTTTTGGAAGGCTCTGAGCTGTGAGCTCTGTCAATGGGGAGCAGCTGACTTGACAGCTCCACAAGGTGTAAAACCGGAGGACAACAGAGCCAAATAAATAACAGGTAACGGAACACAGCTGTCACAAAAATAAATGCAATTTATACCAGAGTATTTACGACCCAAATATGCATGAGAGCACTGATTGACTCAAATAAATGCAGAATCTGATGGCTGTGTGGTCTGTCAAAGGGATTTGCCTGCTACAGGCATTCCCTATGAATCAATTTTTGCAATTACTCCTGCCAGTGACAGCCCAGGCTCCTGAGGCCCAGCCTGGGCTGGCAGAACAGAGGGGGATGGATGCAGGGCACAGTTCCAGGTGGGATGGAAATCTCAGCTACCTGAGACCAGGAGCTGAGGCTCTGGCACAACTAAACACCACAAAGGAGAGCCCTTACCCAGAAGGCACAAAGCTGGAGAGAGGGGCAGCAGAAACAGGGTCAGTTGGTAGGAAAGAGGGCTGAGCATAAGGCACTGCAGTAGAGAAGCCTGGCACTCGTGCCAGCCTCTTCCTCCCTGGCTTCTCTCCCCTCTTCCACAGCAATTTCTGTTCCTTGCACTCACCCACTCCCCAATTAACACCAAAGTGACACCACAGCAGCTGCTGCGTCAGCTCAACCCACAGTCACAATCCTTCATATTAGAGAAGTACTGGCATTGCTTTTGCCTCTTCCCAATCAACAGCTCCTCTTCCCATTTTCTCCTGGGGACTTCTCAGAATATTTCCAGCTCTTGAAGAGATGGAGAGTGCAAGCCAGGGCAGAGTTTGAAACCCATTGGGATTTGGGATGAGCTCCTGCAAAGGCAGTGATGGCAGCAGGAGCAGCTGTGGGCAGGCAGAGCTCTCTGGCAGTCCCATCATGGATGTGCACAGCTGATTTCTCCTGGGAAAGGACCTCCAGCAGTGCCAGCAGAGGTGGCTCAGTCCCAGCACAGGGTGGAGCTGAGATACATTTCTGCAGGAGCAAATTACCATGTGAGCAAAGGATGAATAAACAGACACATCATGAACGCCAGGGAGGAGGGAGGCTCTTTTAAGTACAGGTATTTTCAACAGCAGAACTCATTTGTCTTTATTTGTGGCTGAGATGCCGACTGCGGTGAGGAGGCAGGAAGAGTGGAATTGCCCAAACAGGATGGCCTGGTGGCTATTTCTGCCTCTGGATGCCTGTCCCACCCTGCACAGGTGCACAAGCACCTTCAGAGCCAGCACTGCCCAGCTTCTGCTGTGCGTGGCTGGAATTACAACAATCCAGCAGCATAAAAATAAAAAAACCTTACACTTCCCACCCAAACACCCACCAGAGGAGGAAACCATCCTGCTCAGCCTCAACTGCTGCTGCAAGTACTGCAGGTCAGTCATCTTGCAGGGGTTATGGCCAGAGAGTTGCTGTTCAAACCATACTTCCCACACCCAAGAGCTGCCTGTGTATCCACTGGAAAAGTAAATCCCCCAACAGTGGAAGCAAAGGAGATGAGGGGGGAGGAAGAACTGTAGACTTTGTACTTAGCAGCCACAAAAAACTCCTGAGTACTGGAACTAGACTCCACTGCTCTTATTTTTCTCCTCATTCCCTCCAAACAGAAATTTCCCAGCTTGACCCTACAGCTGTTCCCTGGAAAGGCTCTGACCCACCAGTGATTCCGGAGACATTGTTCCCTCCATCTCACTTGCTCTTTTCTTACGTGGACTTACCAACCCTTTGTACCTCAGAGAGGGGTTTCTCCTGCCAGCAGGTCACCACACAGTGTAACCAAGAAGGAAGAGAGGCATTGACAGAGGCACATTCAGAGGCTGCTGTTGCTCAGTTCCTGGAAGGTTGAGAGGATCACAGGCACCTCCAAGGAAAGGTCCTTTCTTTTGGTTTTGACTTGAAGCACAAAGGGCTTATTTTTTCCTGCCAGGAATAATGCTAGAAAGGTTCAGGTTCAGGTTCAGGTAAAAATAGCTCTTTCTACCCAGGGATGCTCAACAAGAAAAAAACTCGTGGCTATCTCTGAGCTCTGAGTCAGCACGAAACCATCGGTACCCGTTTAACTGAGTGCTGACAGGGGGAGGCAAACCCAGGCAGCCTCACCCCAAGGGACTGGCAATCCACTGAGACACAGCTGAGAACCATGTGCTGGGAGGCTGGGAATATTTTCCCAACAACAGATTTCCAAATAGTGAGAACACCTGAGCAGGCAGCTCCTGGTGGATGGGATCATTTACGGGTGTGTGCAAGCACAGCCCTGCTCTGCCTGCGGGACGCACGGACTTGGCTGAGCCACTTCCACCCCAGGGACCTTCAGGTCTCAGTGCATGTGTTTCTCAAGCTGCTTGTGGGACCAGTTGCCATCTCCCTGCAATGGTGGATAAACACAGCCCGACAGCCCAACCACCCCCTCTGCTCCAAAGACATGTTTTTGCAATGCTACTTTTAATTTTCATTTTCACTATGGTCTTATGCTATAATAACACTACTACTACTCAGCACATACAAACACAGCACATTCAATCACAGCAGGGTTTGGAACAATTTAGAAAGGAAGTTAAACATTAATTTCTACTTCAGGGCTAAAGAAATTAAGACACATGAAAGTGACCTGCCCATGATGAACTACAGAAATCTGGAACCCACACAGGTTTTCCAGCTTGAGCAGTGTCCTGTTTACATCACCACCTCTATGTTAGAGGCATTTCTGAAGGTCTACCATCACAGTTAAAAGTGACTTTTTTTTTCTTACAGCACCATTCAAGCCAAGAAAGAACAACGATCCTTTCATGCTACTGATAGTTCAGGCACAGTGTTGTGATGGTCAAGCATTGGAACAAGTTGCCCAGGGCAGCAGTGGAATCACCAGTCCTGGAAGTGTCCAAAGAATGTGTAGAAGTGGCATTTAGGGACATGGTTTAGTGGTGGAGTTGGCAGTGCTGGGTTAAGACTTGAAGCTGATGATCTTAGAGGTTCTTCTCCAACCTTAACGACTGTAAGAGGTGAACAAGGTGAAATTGGTACCCTGTGGTGGGGCCATCCAAGGCCCTGGGAAATCTCAGCAGCGTGACTTAAAACACTCATCCTTTGATGGAGGTTCAAAACACCCATCCTTTGATGGAGATGAATTAGAATACAATTGCAAAACTTCACCCCGAAGATCATCACTGTCACAAACTCTCCTGTAGGTACCCTTGGTTACAGGGACTTTGTTTTACTTCATTGCCAATTCAACAGCCAGCAGATGGATCGTGTTACTGCGCCTTGCCAAGTGCAAGCCTCGGGATCACCGGCTTCCAGGCTATCACACACACTCGAAGTTTCTGACAAGTGTGAGGAGCTTTGAAACACACCATCAGCTCCGTATGTCACACAAAGCTGTCACACGCTGACGGCGTCGGACGCGGGAGCGTTGAAATAGAGAGGCACCAAAGCAGTTGGGCTGAGGTGGGCAAAGGGGTGGGCTGGTCTGAGATCTCTCCCATGACAGACACAGGACAAGGTGGAACGGAGAATCTCATAAACGCCTCGTGGTGTGTTTGTGTCCTTGGGAAACTCAGGGGCAATCGGGGAAAGGGAAAAGTCCTGCCCTTGGGTCACAACAACCCTGAGAAGGGAACTGGGGTTGCTGGTCAACAGTGGCTGAAGATGAGCCAGTGGGCAAGAGGCCAATGGCACCTGGCTTGGATCAGGAATAGTGTGGCCAGCAGGACCGGGGCCGTGACCATCCCTTTGTGCTGGGCACTGGTGAGGCCCCACCTTGAATCCTGGGTTCACTTTTGGGCCCTTTGCTGCAAGAAAGACATTGAGGGGCTGGAACATGTCCAAAGAAGGGAACGGAGCTGGGGAAGGGGCTGGAGCAGCAGGAGCAGCTGAGGGAGCTGGGGGGGGCTCAGCCTGGAGAAAAGGAGGCTCGGAGTGGACCTTCTCACTCTCTTCAACTCCCTGACAGGAGGGGGGAGCCGGAGAGTGTCGGGCTCTGCTCCCAGGGAACAAGAGACAGGACAAGGGGAAACGGCTTCAAGATGCACCAGGGGAGGTTGAGGTTGGACATGAGGAGGAATTTCTTCACTGGAACAGTTGTCAAGCATTGGAAGGGGCTGCCCAGGGAAGTGGTGGAGTCCCCATCCCTGGAGGTGTCCCAGGAACAACTGGATGTGGCACTCACTGCTCTGGGCTGGGGGACAGGGTGGTGATGGGTCAAAGGTTGGACTCGATAATCTTGGAGGTCTTTTCCAACCTTAATGATTCTGTTACTCTAAATTAATAACGAGAAAAGCAGTGTTCTCAAGGTGTGGACCTGATTACTCACTGTGTTCCTGTTTGCCATGACACTCAAGACCACATTCCCCGCCCTGCAGATGCCACTCATCAGTATTCAAGCTCCAACCTCCTCTTCTCCATAGGGAGCACGTTGCACCATGAGGTGCCACTTTTTTCCTTAGAGCAAAACTGCTATAAAATGTAAACAACATGTCTAGGATGGCTATGTACACACACAGTTGACATGCACCCTTACATCGAGAAGGCTCGATACCACCCAGCTCCATTTGCTGTGACAGGGTCAGAACCTGGTTACAAACACACCACTGATGAAGGCAGACAAGGCCTGAGCACAGCTTGCTTGGCAAGTTCACAATTCACTCAACAATACACAAGATGCAGCCCTTGGAAGAACTCAGCACGGATAATTCCACCCCTTTTCCTCGCTGCAGAAGGCAGACTCTTCCAAGGGTTAGCCCTTATATTCCCAGCAAAGGATATCCTGAAGCTTCCTTTGTTCACCTTGACCAACAAGAGTAATTGCTTCAGTGGGAATTTCTGGGAAATCCACTGCTGGGAAACAGAGAATCAAATAAGAGCAGCCAGAAAACCAGCACTCAGTTTTTTCACTGTTTTTTATTAATTTCCTATATTATGCCCAAGAAGCTGCATTTAAAGATTCAGCTGTTCAGATCTTCCTTATTGCTAAAGCAATAAGTAGATAGTTACTCACAGTTATTATTTCTATACCTACTGAAGTTCAATTCCATCCTGAAGTACTTCAAAATGTTTTTATCTAAGTGTACCATGGAAAAGCCAGCATTTTACTGTGCTGTTCCATCTCTCTGGATGTCCAGCAAATTTACTTGGAGCAGGAGCTAACCTGCTACAAGATTCAATTTGGAGCAACTGCACACAGACAACACCATTTAAAAAGAAAAGAGGAAAAACCCAATCCCTCCCCACCTTCTGCTTTTCACGTTGGGAATTACAGTGATCACATTACCATTGTTTTAAATGGATCTGGGCAACCTGAACATCAGTAAAGCAGGTGGTGTGTTCCTAGAGATGTGCTCTACACCACAGCGCTGCAGGAGCAACCCAAAGGGATGGGGCCAGTGAACAGCTCCCAGTCCATCACTTCCCTTGTGCCTGAACTGGTGCTTGCCTGACCCTGCACTGAGCTGGTTCTGGGAGAGCAGGAGCCATCCAGCCCCAGTGAACAGCTTTTCCAAGGAAATGAGAATGTATTTGTAGCAGAATGGCTTCTGTGGCTGCACAGGGTGTCTGATCAGGGGGTTAAATTATACACATGAGAACACCCAAGGTGGAACAGACACCCCCTTTCCTCATCAATTAAATAAATAATCTTCACATCTGGGTTGGTTCCACAATCTGGTTTGTTCCATGAAGAAGGGGCTGTGACAGTTTGATTTCCATGGCAGTGCCATCCAAAGCCACACAGATTATTGCCCAGGACAGCATCAGATTGCTGGCACTCAGCAGCAGAGCCCGGATAATGTGCTTATCTGGCAGTGTTTAAACTCTGGTTTGCATTTCTTACCATTCAAAAGTGAAAGATAAATAAGCCAAGGCCCCTTCTGTTTTACAGCCACTTCCACTTGGAGTTGTTTTCCTGCAAAATGCTTTGTGGGGTTTGGTTTAGACTCCTGACCAAAGCTGATTCCTTGATTCACTGGGCATCAGAGATGAGTTTTTTGTTTAGACAGAACTGCTTATGACTTGTAATGGCACCAGAGATCAGAACCTCTTTACCAATAAACATACCTTAGTACTTGTAACTTTGCTGCATCCCTGGAACATTTAAGGTTGGTACTGGGAAAAGCACAGAGGGCATCAAAAAGAATTGTCAAAATGTTTTACTTTTGACAGTAAAACATTAAACATATCGGAAAAGGAACAGGTGATGTGGGATGTCGGGGAGATCTAGCACCATGAGTAGCATGGAAAAGGGGAAAAATTAATCACCTCCTCTCTTAGAAGACAGACCAGGTGGCATCAAATAAGACTGGCAGCGGAAAAATGCAAATTAAAGGAGCGGTTTCATGCACAAGACTTAACTAAACACTGGGATTTTATCACAGGAGCTCAGAGTTTATGTTATTTCAAAACAGGATTGAATGAAGTCCTGGGAGAACATTAATTTAAGGACTGTTAAAGGTAGCTCCTCTTGCTCAGAAAGTCCTCAGCTATTCAGCTCATACCAGGGAACTATCACCACAATCTTGTACTTCTATGTTCTTTTATGTGGGTTTTTTTCCATATATATGTGCTATTGATCATCCTAAGACAGACATACTAAAAGGACCTCTGGTCTGGACTGGTACAATTATTCCCCCCTAAAAATTAAAAATCAGGAAGACAAAAGCAGCTCTGACTGTTCACAGCCACCAGCCCTGCCCGGCCACGGCCTCGGTGCTCACCCAGTGCGTGACACGGGTCTGTTTGTGCAATCAGGGGCAGGGAAAGTTCATTAACTTAGTTAGCCAATTAGGATGGATTTGTATCCATTCTGGTCAGTCCTGAATTCGACACGAGATCCCAGAGGTGCACAGACTGGTCAGTAGTTTTGCAGCACTGCAGCACCATTGAGTGGCACTGCTGCGAGGTTGGGTTTGTGTGACTGAAATGCCCCTGAAACCCTCCAGGCTGCTGCTCCAGAACCAGGCAGGAATCACTCCCAGAGCTCAGAAAAGTGCACCTAAACAAACAGCAGTTCTGCTTTTCCCTTTTCCATGCAGTTTTCCAAAGTTCTGCCCATGTGCCACCCCCTCCCAAGAGCCGTGATCACAAATAACCCTCCAGCTGGGAGGAGGCTGCTCCCATTTGCCAGAAGGATGAACCACCTTTACCCAGGGGCTCACAGCCAGGGAAAGCTGTCTTTAAAAAGCATTTAAATAACCACCAAGAGCTTTATTTTATTCTAGTCCCTTCCTCTACTTGAGCCCTTTCTTTTTCCATTGCAATTATGACACCGGGCACACACAAAACCGCATCCGCAGGAGCCTCGGGAAGCAAAGGTGGGATCTCCTCACAGGACTGGTCAGACCTTCCCCTGTGCCAGCACAGACCTCGTGTGACCATCAGGAGAGCAAAATCCAGGGGATGCTGAGGACTGAAAACTAACCTTGCATCTTTTCTGGCAAGTTCCCTGATCCAAGAGCTGGACAGGCAGCACAGGAGCATGGGGGTTCCCTCAGGGCAGGAACAGGGATGTGCACCTCTGCCCACAAAGCCTTTCCAGCCAGTGTGCACTTAAACACACCAAGAAATGACAGCCCAAAGCCGGTAATGCAGAACACTCTAAATCCCTTGATCCCTGAAATCTGCATTGAGGACCATGAATTAGATTTAAGTAGCAATAAAATAAGATCAATCTGTTATTCCCGTAACAGAGTGATGCAACATTTGTATCCGGCATAAAGAAAATTAACGTTCCTTGTTTCCAATTTGAGAGGAGTGTTTTCATCCTAAAATGAAGTTTGCCATCCTTCTTTACAACTGCACCACTAATCCTGCACCCTTCCTCAACCAACATTTTAATTTCAAGTAATTAACTGTGGTGCAAGAGGAGTTACTCTGTCTCAAAAAGAAATTAATTTCAAAACCTGCTTCCTGCAGCAATAGAGAACAGGAGAGAGAGGAGACACTTGTGTGGGGTATTACTAATAAATTCTTTGCTCCCTGTTATTTACCAACAGCAGCAGCTTCCTAAGAAAAACAAGGCAGTAGGAAGTGAGTGCTTCCCCTTCTCCTAAGAATGGAATCAAGAGCTCCTTGAGCCACAGTGCTCACGATGTTCATCTGACACACTCTTAGCCCAGAGATTTCATCAGACTTCAGGTCGGTCTGGGTTTGTTTTTAAAATGGAATTCCTAAATAAATGACTACTGCACAGTGGGAATGCCTCGCTGACCTCTCCACACAGCTCCCAATGGCTTCTAGTTGCATTTACAAAGCAGAAGAAACTGCAGCAACCAAGTAAACACTTCCCAAACGTGCCACACGCAGCTGGGCACAGGGACACTGGCTCACGGTTCCATTACGGAGCGAGGGATTTGGGACAGGCTGGGGCAGAGATGCTGTTTTTTCCAGGAGTCTTGGCCAGGAAGAGGCTCTCAGCCATCACCTTCCACCAGGGCCACAAGCTGGGGGTGGATTTTGGAGGGATTTTGGAGCTACCAGTCCTGAGGGCTATGCTGGTGAGGGGATGCTGAGGGTGGCGAGGAAAAGCTGCATCAAAGCCTTGCAAATCCACAGAGCTCTGCTTTGGGAATGGGGAGGGGGACACAGCTCTTGGCTGACATCCTCCCCAGCCAGTGGGATGGACTGACTTCTCTTTAATTATTCTGACAGTTCTTCAAGGGGCTGTTGCACCATCTACAGAGGGTTGGGCAAACACACGCTCCCTCTTGGGAAGGGAGAACGGCCATTCTTGCCTTTTAATGGTGGAATTGGCTTTCAGCCATCCCAGCACCAACAGCCTTGGGACAAACACCTACTCTGGCAGGACACAGGCATGAAATGAGCCTTTGCTCTCAATTATAATGTCTGTCATGGACAGCCACCAAAGTTGTCCTACTGAGAGAACTGAAGACATCTCTGCAGATTCCAGAGCAGAGCACAAACACAGACAAATGGACAGGAAACACTTTGGGGTGAATGAGAAACAGCCAGGGCACCCCGGATCCTGCTCTGGTGTTACCCCTAAGGCACAGGAGCAGGGCACTGGTGCCTGCACAGGGAAGGACAAGGAATCCTATTCCCAGCGGGTGTTTGTGCACGTGCAGATGAAAGTGTGTCAGGGTTTGGAGCAAACTCCTTCCACACCATTCTTCTGCAAAACTGTTCCCTTTCCAACTCGAGCCATATGTCTCCAAGAGTGCTTTTAGCTGAGCAGTAAAATGCCACCTTTAAAAATCAGTAAAACTCAACAACGAAGGAAATTATCAGTCTGAAGGGAAAAAATACAGATTCATCTCTGTATTTTAGTTGAATTCCTTCACAGAGGTCAGATCAGAGCTTTCTCAATTTCTAAACAGACTGACTTCACCCTGGTCTCACACTGTCTGCCTCTAGTCATCTGGAGGAAAGCAAACATTTGTCAAATTAAACTGAATTCTGAGGGGGGAAAATATATTATTTCTCATCATGAGATCTTCAAGAGGACACATGAAATACCTGATTGTTATTCACTCTCTCCAAAACTCAGGCAGCACCAGCAAGGGGTTCTGCTCTTAAAATCCTGCCATCTGCAGCCTTATGCTAATTCAATTTTTTAGGAATAGAAATCACCATGGAATGGGAATATGCCAAAATCCACAGAATATATGGATGTAAAAGCAGTTGTGGGTAACTGCTTTTGCTCAGTGCTAATCCAACAGCATGGGGCTGTCTCATTTCCCTCAAAGTTTTTCCTCCAACTTCCCCCCCTCTCCCAGGGATGTCAGTGCTGTTGACAGATTCACACGTATTTGTGTGGGAAACACACACATTTCAGAGCACTGCCCAGCCAGCCCTTACTTCTAAAGAGCTGTTTGCTGGTCACAGAGGGAATGTCGGGATTTTGTCCTGCTCCATTACCTACTTTTCCCTGAGTTGCCTGTAAAATGCAATCGTGTCTCATGCAGTGACAGCTCTCACTATATAAGCTGCCACCCATCAGGGACTGGACCAAACCCACACTAACTTTACAGAGGAAATGTCTGCAGTGCTGACTGGGTTTCAATTCAGCAGCAACACAGAAGGAGAAAAAGAATCATCTCTTGATGGAATCTCACAGTTTGTCCTTAACAGCCATGTCCGTCTTTCTGCCCGAGGCATTGCCAGTGAATAAATAATAAGTCCCCAGTAAAACATCTTTCATGCAGCCTCAGGAGACCACTTCATAAGAACATGAGAACAATGACAACAGATCAGAAAACCATGTAAGTCTTGCATCCTGTCTGTGACAGGGACAGCAATCAGATCCTTCCGAGGAAAGTACACAGAATTCCTGCACAGGCAGATGAATTACTCACTGACTGGCTTCAGCCCTCCCAGGAATTGTGATGTGTTATCCACATAAAGACCTGCTCTTCCAAGCTCTGGGCCTGACAACACCCCTTGTGACATTCATTTCCACTCTTCCCTGATTAAGTTTTTGGAGCACTTTCCACCCTCTGCTGATTGTTCTGCATCATGAGGAAACCATCAGAAAAACACTCCCTCCCACCTTTGCAGGATGTTCATTACCTCATGTGCTTTTACATTACCCTCCCTTATTATTAAGGACAAGCAAATTAATAACACAGGTGATCTTTAAACCTTCTCCTGCGAGGGGGAAGTGGAGGGTGGGTGTGTGGGACAGTGTGAGTGCAGCAGGGCCAGCGCTGGCCTGGACCAGACATGCTGGCCAAGTGTGGTGTGTGTGTCGAGGCTCTCACTGTCTGGTTTCATTATGAATCACAGTTCTCAAAAAAAAGCAAGGAAGGAACTATTTGAGCTCTCACCCTGAACTGATTCTCATTTCTTACCCCAGCCATTACACTCACACAGCCGCAGAAACCATGTGTTTATACACAAACAACTGCAAGGGAATAAAGAGGGAATAAACTGCTGAAGCACTGACCCAGTTGGATGAGCAGCAGTTGCTGTGCTGCTTTCTCCTGTTAAAGCACACAGGGAACCCCACCTATTCTCCTCGTGGGGTCTGGCACCTAAACTACAATATCGTTTCTTTATATATGTGTATATATATATAGTTTGGTTGGTTTATTTTGTTATCAAATACAACAAGCTTTCCAGACAACCACCAAACCCCACCTTAACAAGATCCATAAGACAGCCAGAGGCATCTGGGAGTGACCTTAGGACATCCAGAATACCCTCATCTCCCTCAGCTTTAGGCTTCAGAGGGAATCTCACCATCATTTAAGCACCAGCAGTCAGAGCACTGGACAGGGGCCATAAACACTTTCTGCTTCCTACCCAGTGCCACACATCAGCACTTAAACAGCTCTGCCAGGCTATGGAGCCACGGGCTCATCCATCTATTTCTCCAAATGCCAGCAATATTTTAATAGGCTTTTGTGCCACAAAGTAAAACACAAAGAAACATCCCTATCAACTGTGATTTGTTGTTGTGTATTGACCACTAGGACAAGAGCTGAACAGCCACAAATAAACACCTGCAGTGATGAGCAGCCTTCACCCCACAGCAAAGAGGCATCCCAGTAGGCAGGGAAGCCTCTCTCAGCACTGTAAGTGCTATTTGACACAAATTATTTGTTAATTCAATGTTACTGGCAGTATTTAGAACTGCTTTTGCCTCTTGCTGTTATACAGGGCAATTTAGACAGAGAGCAAGTGTTTCACAGCGGCTGGGTGGCCTTCAAAAAGGGACAAATTCATTTCAGGAAATTGCTGGAATACTGACATATCACAGTGTTTAACTTGCAATGGTTTGGCAAAGGATCATAACTAGACTGGAGAATGAATCTCTGTGTGTCTTACAGAATCTGTCTGTCTTACAGTTGTTATTTCGGAGATTATCAGCCATGTGTCATTCCTGACTTGGAAAAACTCTCTAATGCCAAGTTGAGCTTTGCAACTGAACCTGCTGCTGTGGACAGAAGCACATGAGCTCTGTGAAAGATCCCAGGATTGACCCCAGTTTCAGCAGCCACAGAGCTTGGCTGGACCCTGCTTTAAACAATCCCTCAGTTTAAATTTCTTCTGACCAGGATCTTTCTGGGAGAACACGCGCTGCTGGAAAACAGCATCCCAAAATGAATCCTGCACTGTGCAAAGGTTGGCAAATGCAATGCCTTCCTGCCTTCCTGCCTTCCTGCATCAGCAGGGACATCAGTGGAAAGAAGTAAAGAAGATGTTTGGGAAATCCAGGGATTGTCAAGGTATTAAAAAAGCCCATTTCAATCAGCTCTAAATACGCAGAAGGTGAGACTGAGGAGTGATCAGTGGCCCATCTGACAGTTTTTTGTGTTCAGTGGCTGTTCCATTCCTCTCCCAAGGGACCACAGCACCATAAATGTCCCAGGGAACCAGCTGAGCTTTGCTATCAGCAGTCCTGTACAGCTGAAAACAGAGCCTTGGGGGGGAAAACTTATGGTGCTGCCAGAATTTTGTCTGGTGACTGGACAAGGAAGTCCAGTTCCTGGATTCTGATCCCATAAAGAACAGTGAAGTACAAACAAGGAGAATTAACATGTCCTTTATTTACAGTGCAAACGTTCTCTCTGCTCAGTGTGCCATGCACTGTCCAAGGCCCTGGAAGGTGCAACCTCAGCAGCTGGTAGGAACATCTCACTGGGGAGCTTTCAGTGAAAACTCCACATCCATTGTATAATATCCTGTATTATTAACTGTGCTGCCACAAAACATCCTCCCTGACAACAAGGACAACTTTGGACAAGCTGCTTTTCAGGAAAATCTGTTCTCCCTCTCATTTTTTTCCAGAAATGTATTTTCTTTTAATGTTTTCTCTTCAACTTGCCACCCTTCCTCCCCCAGTATGACATACTTAAGTGTCACACTCTCTAACAGTTTTCCCTGTTGTTACATCCATGGCTTTCAAAGCAGTTGCCACGCAGCCAAAAAGCTGGAAGTAGCTGAAGGCTTTGGATGGGTAAAGCAGAAATGAAACCACCTGCATTTTTATAAGACTTTTATAAGAGATGCAAGCCAATAAACCCTTAGAGACAGACCCTCTTTTCCAGCCCACATGACTGAGCCAAAGCCACCACACAGCTGAGGCCATTTCAGCATCCTGAGCTGTAACAACAACATTTACACATCCCAGCAGTGCTCCTGGGAGCCCCTGCAAGAGGGGCATTTTTAAATTGTCAATTTAAATGTCAATTTAAAAATAAAACAAGGGACAAGGGGGGGACTAAACCAGCCAAAATGATGAGCCATTTTCCCGCTCCTGTTCTGCAATTTTACCTTCAAGGCAATGGGTTTATCCAGTGGAACACTTGTGTGGTTCTCCCCGTAACAGCTGTTTACATCAGCCCTTCTGAACTAATATGTATTTTTAGTATCAGGGTTTTTAAAGATCCTCAACTCAATCACTGATTCTGAGCTTGCAATTTACCCCAGGAGCAGTTTTTTCTGGTGGAATTCGTGCCACTTAACTCCTCTGATTTGCAGACACAATTAGTAAGTAAAGCATTTATATAACCCTAAACTACACCTGTAAAATTGAAGGCTGCTTTTCCAAACAGGCCATATGCTTAAACTGAATGTAGCCCAGTCAAACCTTACTTTTTTTTTTTTCTTTTGGTGGTAAAGTTATTCTTCAACTCATCCATCTCTCTTTGGTGACTCATTTTAGTCACAAAGGCTCTCATGAAATAGTGCCTTTGTCAGATCTTGTCAATGATTTCCAGTGCTCAAAGGGTGTGGCCAAGGGTACTAAGGCAATCTTATTGTTATTTATATCGCCAGGTAGGTTGGACAAAAGCACGGGATGCTGAAGGCACAAGCACAGAGCTCACAAATAACACCATCTGAGGTGACCAAATCCCAGGGTGGGCAGAGCCAGGGACAAACCCAGGAACTGTGATGACAGCAGAATTCAAAACAACTATCTGAGAGCATATTTCAAACATCCTTCAAGGAAAACGAAACAAATCCAACTCATCCCCAGACAGAGAAATCCTGTGCTGGAAGTTTCACTGTGTAACTCTTAACAAGGTGGGTTTTAATAAGAATTCATCACAGGCAGGTGATCACTGTGCCTCTACTGGTGATCTGGAGAAGGAAAGGAGCAGGGAAAAGAGCCAGAGGAGAGATCACCCTGGCCAGTGCTGGGAGCAGAACACTCTCAGGCACATGGTGGGATTCTTGGGGTGTCTGTGCAGGGCCAGGAGTTGGATCTGATGATCCCTGTGGGTCTCTTCCAGCTCAGGACACTCTGTAATTCTATAAGTTGTAAATACAAATCAAAGCTCAAACTGCTTTACCTGCACTGCCTCCCTAATTCACTCCCAGGTCCACCCCAAAAGTAATGTATTGTAGCCATCCATTTAAAATTAGTGCAGCTCCAAATAAGCAAGTTATTGGAACTCCTTCGTTTTTTAAGGCAACTCTTTGCGGGAAAGGTGTATTGAAATTAATGTTCTCACTTCAACACTACTGTCCCACAGGGGAATAATTCAGAGTTGCTCCATCTCCAATGCAGCTCAACTCCAAAGAATGAGAACGATGCAGAAAACTGCCCACATGTTTAATTAGGAATAGCCTGATGTATAACTGAGCAGGGGAATAAAAGATGTCAGAACTGAGCTTTCCTTTCCACTGAAAACCAAAGCACTTCCCTGCTGGCAGCAGCAAACAACACAAGGATGTGTGTGAACCCCCCCTCCTCCTACTCATCCCGTCAAATAACTGGTTTTCATCTGATATTTAAACACCTGAGCCATCCTCAGTCATCTGACTAAACCTTGGAAACAACTAAAGAGACTTCTGGCAAAAAACTGTTTATGTGTGTTTACATTTTTTGTTAGAACTTACTCTGAACTGGGGTAAGGAATGGATTGTGCTCAGTAATATTTTCTCTCCAAACCCAGGTTCTCTGCATAATTTAAGCAGAAAATGAGTCTTTGCTCTATAATCTCACATCAGCACACAGGAAACACCCTGAAACATGTGCATGGACTGGGGGCGAGGGGAGATTTCTCCTGAGCTGGTGCAACAATACACCATTCATGCAGCTCAGGCTTACTTGTACTAATTGGAATCTAGTTCTGCAGGCTGCTCACACTACCAACACCACGAGGAATGTTCATTTTTTCGTAAGTGATGCCCTGGAATTCATTTTCAAAGCCAGGTACAGGTGCCTACAGATGAGTCACTGCTCAGGGGTGTGTGGGTCTAAATATGGGAATCACTGCTGACGTGTTGTTCCTTCTACCAAGGCTGTGATTCCCAAAATCGTGTCCCACAAGGCAACAGCAAGTTCTTTGCAGCCAGAGGTGCAGCAGTGCTACTTTTTTAGTGTTCTGATGATAAATCACTGTACAAATTGGCTTGTAGGGGTGAAGAGTAGTCTGGGACAAAATGTTTGAGAAGCACTGGTTCGGAAGAAAAGCCACCTGGAACTCCAGATGGGATGTTGGAGAAGCAAAATAACTGCATGGACTGGTCCAGGACCCCAACATTCCCACTACTACAAACACACCCTGGTACTTCCAGAGCCTTCTGGAAGCTTCCTAACTAACCCCAGTACCTTCCTTTCATTGCCAGACAGCACCTTCAGAGCTCCAGAGCTCCTTCACACTCTGTCAAGACTATCTCGGTTATCCAAATGATCTCTCTCTCAAATCCAACACCTCCTCCAACAGCAGTGCGTAAAACAGTCCTGGTGTTACCCTGGAAATCTCCCAGGGCACACAGAACAAGCCTGGCCTCTGTATCAGTCCCTCTCACCCCCTGGGAGCAGGGCTGCCCACAGTTCTCACATGCAGAACTGCAGGTCCCTGCTCTGAGAAAATGAAAGCTCTTCAGGGGTGGGAGGCAAGGCAAAAAAAAAGCAAGCTGAAAATAAATCTTCTGAGAGAGAACACTCCTGGCTCCCCTGGGATGAAGCATATTAAATATGCTATAAAAGTGTGCTGTAAAAGTTGTTTTCTCACCCCCAGTTCATTGAAGACCCTGATCCAACTTCCCTCAAGGTCAAGGCAAAAAATCTTCTCCTCTGGGCTAACACTTACCTTTAAATTGGGTATCAGTAGCAACAGTATGCACAGATCTAGAGCAGGGTACAGAGAAGAAATCCAGGGCTCCTCCTGATTCAGAACACACACAAACACCCCTCTGGTCACCACACTTGAAAATTAAACTTAACAGGCTCAGTGAAAGGCAAGAATTAAAGCTAAGCAGGTTTTCCACTCCTTACCAGAGGCTTTTAGTGCCACTGCAGAGGAGGAGGAGGAAAAAAGTAAGCTCCTTCTAAGGTTTTGAAGGTAAGTACACACTTCCCTTCCAGAAACTGGTAGTCATTAAATATCTGATAACTGATAATGTAACTCAAATGTTACATCCCTCATTCAATATTCCAAATATGGTGGCAATGACAAAAGTCAAGGCAGCCAGACCAGCCCTTCTGAACTATCTGGGCACGAAACACCACACAGTGCAGGTACCAACTACAAGAGACTGCACAGCTGGCAGTAAGGGGAGGGTGTTGTTTCAAAGAACTGCACAATGCCAACAAAAATGCCATCATCCACTGTACAGAGCTTGAACGGAATTCTGAGGTTTGAGGAACACATCTGGGGGGACAGACAGGCTGGGTTAAAGCTGTTCAGACTCTGGGGAACGATAACTACTTCTCTAAAATCTGTGGGAAATCTTTCCCCTTGTTGTTACAATAAATCACAGAAGTGAAGACGACCTTGGCAAGAGGTGCCTGAACTACAGCCCGAGGGGAACCAGGCCAAGATCTGCTGCCAGGACAGACGTGCCACAGGCAGCACAAGTGCAAGTCTCACTCGCCACAACCAACCCCGGCACCTGCCCTGTCTGACAGGCCAAAAGTCAGGACAAACCCCCCTTCTGCAAAGCAGGAAGAGGGGACGGGAAAATGAATTCTTATCTTTTGTTAGTGGCTGTGCAGCATCATAAAATGAAGGTCCTGGTGAAGACAAGGTAACCTGCAGCTTCCTTGTTCCACAGCCCTCACTCACCTGCTGACACGTGAAACACAAAATGCAACCCTGGCTGAAGCATTTCCCTCCCTCAGCAGGAAACAAGGACACCTTCCCTCCCTTCCCTGCCCCTTCTCCCCCCACAAGGATTATTTCCTTGGCAATGCAGGGCTGCCCAGTGAGAGTGCAGGCTGCAAGTGGCACTTTTATAGTCTGGTCCTTGGTGCATGGGGGACTGGGCTGGGGCACAGACACATTTTCCTGTGACCTGCTCACTGATTCAAAAAATACTTTCACTCTTGATTGCAGAGGCTGAACTGCTTTCATGAATCAGCCCCCTCAGATTGCTGTGACCTCTTAGTGTATCAGCACACAGGAATAAAGGACTGATGGAACTTGTAAAGGATTTAGGTGGGAAATAATCAGGCTCTGGACTATCTCAGCTCACTCTAGTAAAATAAGTAAAAGCCAACACTTGACACAACATTAAGCAAGGCACACTGAACACAGAGCCCTGCTTTCTCTTTATTGCTTAAACTGTTCCTGTTTAACCCCTAGATCCATAGCATCCCACAGGAAGCTGAAGAAGTTCAGGAAAAAAAAATGACACAAAATCAGGTATGGAAAGAGAACTGGGTAAAAAGGTTTTGCTCATTGTTGATATGACTCACAGGATCTCCTGGCAAAAAGAGGACTCCACCTTGTCCTGGGATTCTGAGCCCCACATTGCCAGAGAAGGAACCTGGATTTAGGAACACTGAGTGTAGTTGGAAGGAGGGAAGATGACAGTGGGTAGGACATGGGGGTCCAAACCATCTGAAGTCCTAAGTCAAGAAGAGCAATCACAAGGCATTTTGCCTCCCCTCCTGGACTGGACACCTGAGGTACCAGCACCTTGGGAGGTGCTCTGGGGTAAGAACCCATTCACTCAAAATTAAAGCCCATGAGTTTTAAACAGAAAACAGTGGGTCTAGAATATGATTTCCTCTGTTCTAGCAAGAAGTTAAGCAGGAAGTGAAAGATGAAGATGTGATTCAGTTCTGCACAGCACAGCTGAGGAGCAAGGCAGCATCTATTCAGGTAAAAGCAGATGGTAGAAAAGAAATGTGCAGCATCTGCACCTCAAGTCATCTGCACATACTCAAGGGCAGCCCCCAGAGGGGGTGGTCTGTGTGGAATAAACAGAAATTTTGGAGCATCATAAGCCAGTGACAAGATGGGAGTCAGAGGAATTGAATTCAGCAAGTCTGATTTATCCCACCACTGCCCTCCCACTATTTCAAGCCCCGTTCTCACTGCACGAGCTCAGAGCTCGGTGGGTACAGGCACAACGCACCAGAGCCCATCAGGAGTTTGATTTGCAGGGTTGCCATCTACTACAAGGTTACACCAGGGCAGCTAAAGAGAGAGAGCAACCCAGGGAGATAGAAGGTTTCACTTTTCAGACCAACAGAGGTTTTAGCTGGAATTGACCCCTGCAGGAAAATGAGCTCCCAACAGACTTAAGAAAGTGCCTGGGATTGCAAGGCTTCCTGGGAAACCAGGGGCTGAAAGGCATCTGGGGAAATGCCCAGCTCTGCTCCTGAGGAGAGACAAGTTCCTTCAGAGCCCCAGTTATCTATGATTATTCACCTGTAATGAGTCCTCCCATGTCTCTCACTTCCTTTCCATTCCTGGCATGTGACCTTGTTCTACACACTTTTGCTTACCAGGGTTTCCTCTGGTGACATCCCTTTGCTCTTTCTGAAGACAGACACTTTGTCTGCATTTCCATGGAATCTCTGCCATCCCCTCCCTTTGATGCCTCTCAGTTTCCACTTGCAGAAGTCCCTGAGCTGGAGGATTCAGGTGCCCATCCATGAGGACAAACCCCTGGCTCTGAGCACTGACCTCGCTGAATGCTCTGCGCTCAGGAACTGCCCCACAGTTCTCACCCTGGCTCTGTCTCAGACCTGCTGAGCCACTTTTGGGCAGGTCATTTCTCCCCTCTGGCTTTCTTGGTCTCCCCATCTGTAGAAAAGGGCAAGCCTCATTATCCCCACCCCAAGTATAAAACATCCTGAGATCCTTGGAAGACAAAGTGCACTGTGAGCCAGGCACTGCTATTATTAGAGCTCTGGGGTGGCACAGACACAAAAGCAACATAAATCCAAGGGCAAGGAGAGCAGACAGAGCAATAAAGCACAAAAAATGAAGAGAGAAGGGGGAAAAAATCTAGTGAAAACCAGAGTACAGCACTGGGATATTACTCTCATGGTCTAAGTATCTACGGAAGGATAACATTTTTTTGAAGCAGTTTTACAAATCCAGTTGTCCACCCTCTCAGTCCTTGTGTTTCTAGAGGTCTGGAGTTCTGTAGCTGCTCCTACCTAATTCCATACATAGAAAAGGCTTTTTGTATGGTCTGGTTTATAAATATATTGACTGCCTACAGCTCAAGGAGGCAAGGAGATGCTCCACCACCTCCTGAGATCACTCAGGATTATCCAGTAAACACAGAAAAAGCTTGGATGCAAGACCTGAAGGCCAGTGAACTAAACCAGTATTTATATAACTGCACGTGTAGTGCTCTAAAAAGGAAGATCAGCACAGAATTACAGCATCATCCAGAGCTAAGTGAGGCTGGAACCAGCACACTTTGTGTGTGCTACTCTACAGTGCTCCGAGCAAGCAGCAGTTGTGCTCCATCTGTCAGCATGTCCTCTGCTGTCACAGGATCCTTGCTGCACACACCAGCACCTCCTGCTCCCTTCCATCAGGGATGAGGCTGGAGTGTCCAGGGATTTTTCTGTGCAGGGACTTACAGTGTCCCTCCAACCAGGTTTCGTTATATCTCTTGGGAACCAGTCCCCTTTGCTCTCCAGAAAGCATCAGGAGCTCAGAGTGTATGGATTGGCTTTTGAATGTTTGGAGAGAGAGAGAGAGGTACCAGACTGGCTATACCTGCAAAGAATGGGGTATGGGATGAACACAGGCTCAAACACTACCTTTGGGGATTTCCTTCCCCCTTGCTGTTTGACTTTTCAGAACCATCTCCTCCTAAAAAGACGCGTGTGACCTTGTTTCTCGGTTAAAAGGATTTTTTAAATTGTTTATTTTAAAGCCTGTCTGATGAGTGATATGAACTGCCAGCAAATACTACATTTCACTCCCCCTCATTAACATAGTAAATTAATTTAGATTTCATTTAGATGCAGGATTAACAACCTGAGGACTCACCCACTCTCTATTCAAAGGGCATACTCAGGATGAGCAGTGTTTCACCTCACATCACTCCGTTCAGCAGGACCATCTCTGGGGAAGCAAATGACATTTGTGTCCCTGCTTGCACAGGAGCTGCTCAAGGTTAAGGCAGAGGTGTGGGAGACACCAGTCCTGGCCCCAGCTCTGCTCCAGGTCCCTCTGCCACCCTGGGCAAGTGCTTTTACCCTCTGCATCCATCTCCCTGATTTGCACTCAGAGAGAGGTCAGACTTGGAGAACAGAGCAAAGATTAACAGCAGTGTTTGTGGTGGTGTAAGGCAGCATCTTTTATTTCTCCAGGGCTAAGGGTACCTGGGCCATGGGCCAGCTGCCAACACAGAAATTTGCTAAGCTGAAGTAATACATTTAATACATTTTCAGCTATGTGCCCCTACCCTGACTCTTCTGTGAAATGGTGCTTTATTTTATGAGCACTCTTTTCCTCTGATGGCACTGTGATTAGGGCATTATTATCTATATTGCAGGAGCAAAGTCAAGCCCTCAGTTTTCAGCTCAGAAAAAAACAAAACCACCCACCAAGAGAAAATACTGCTTTTCTTAAAGCAACAATTATCAGTCAGAAAACTCCTGACACACTCAAGAGCAATCCTGCAATATCTCAGTGATGCTGTTTTCAGCTGCCCTCTGTGTTTGCTAGAGACATAAATAACATTTCTCGCAATTAACAAATGAATGCCCTGTTGAAGCTTAGCTTTTACTTGCTGTCCATAAATCATCTGCAGAAGCATTTCATCCACTGAGGGGAATGAAGATTAAATACATGCTTTGGCAAGTGTCCTTTTACCACCAGAATATTTTCTTGCAGGCACTTTGTGTCTAATGCTGCATTGAGGACCTGCTCCTCTGAGCACAATAAATAAACACAACTAATTGCTGTAGAAAGGAGCCTGACAGACAAGCAGTGCCACTTTGGGCATAACTGATTGATGCTCATTATAATCAGTGACACCTGTAAAGCTCAGCCTGGCCTGGCCATGTGCTGCACACAGCAGTTCAGCCGAGCTCAGCCAGCCCACAGGGGCAGCACTTGGAAAGGTTTAACACAAACTGGGTTTAGTTGTCTGTGTTAAAACATTACCAAGAAGCTGCAGCCACAGATGAGGCCCTGCTGTGCCACGGAGGAGATGCTGCAGAGCTTCACCTCATTAGAAATCAAAGACCAATTGATGGGGCTCCAGAACGTTCTCACCTCCAGTGTGATCTTAGAGGATGAATGATTTTATCCAATCCAGTGTTTGCCACAGTTCCACAGACAAACTCCTGACAGGAATTTGGTATCCACTAGGATAGCATGGGAAACACCAACTGAATTCTCCTTTTTTCAGAGATGTGATTATTGCAGAGTGGTTCCCTCAGACAAACAACAGTGACAAGACAACCACAGCACCACAACTCTGTGACTCCAGCTAATAGTTCTGCAGGAGGTTTCCAAACCAGACTGTTTCCTTACAGTACTGCATTTCCTCTTTGGCTGCTCTTTTCAGCTCTCCCTACGGATCAAATGTGCTGCCAAGAGACAGCACTCGGTGTCATCACACCCAGCACATGGACACAGACACTCCTCTGAGCCACCTCAGCACCAGAGGCTGGAGGAGCTGGGTTTGTCCTGGGGCTGTGCAGCTCTGTCTGCAGGGGTCTGGGACAGTAAAATCCCTGGACATCACAACTGCAATAATCCTTCCTCAACCACCACCAGAGACATGTCTGAAGGTACCAGAACCCAAGGGCAGTTGTTAATCCCTGAGTTCCCATGGATGCAATGATTTAGCCCTGCCTGCAGCTTGCAGCCTCAGGCGCTTGTCCTGACGAGTTTTACATTTTCAGGCCACTGTCCATTCAGCAGATTCTCTGTACAGCACGTGAAGGGCACCATATATCACACTTATTACCCACCTAAAGCAGCGAGAACAACAGGACCCTGCTGTTGGTTTATCACTTCTTGGGGAAGCAGCCATCTCCTGCTTCAATTTAGTTGTCAAATGATATCATTAGGTTTGTTTGCTTTTGGCCCATTCTACACTCAAGTCATCCTGAGCCCTGACCTCCTGCCCAGCAGCAAATCAAAGTCAAAAAACCCCTCGTGTTCATTCACCTTCCTAGTAAGAGTGTATTTATTCACCGTCCTGGGAAGAGTAAATTCCACAACCAGTGTGCCCAAGGGCCACAAATTAGAAATCCATAAGCACCCCTTGGGAGAAGAGGATGTTCCAAAGACCAGGGAGAGGACACTCACTCTTACCTGTCTGTAACAAACCGGCCCCGCTGTCTTTGACTCCAAAGTGCTGCTGGATGTCCAGTAACACACCTACAAGGAAAACAGAGAACTTTAAATACCAGTATTTCAGGCAGATAACTTCTAAAGTTTGCATATTGGCTTTTGTTTTATACATGCACACTCAGTAATTTTGGGCTATTACAAGAACAACAGAGGTAGGCAGATATAAGATCATACAATGAGTTTGGGGATTAAATCCTCGTGAATGAGAAACCGGTCTTTCCTTTCTACTTAAAAAAGAGCACGGTTTTCTACTTGTGTGTTTTCTGCAGAATCCAGACCCATTACTTATGTTATTTTACAGAAATACAGGGAAACTGATTCTGCACCTTCAAATGGTTTGACAAGACAGATTGAATCCGAGACAAGTTTTAACACATCTCTTGTTGGAGGGAGATGTGACACACTGATAGGAGCAATGGTGGAAGCTTTCATATTTAACTAGTTCTGGGGAGCTCTTACCTTCAAAACAAAGATAGCAAATAAATCTGAAAGAGCTCAGTAAGAGTGACCAAAAGTTTAACTTTAAAGCAGCTACACAGAGAACCAAACCCAGGCTTCTCTCTTCCGTGAACCCCCAAATATATTAACTGGCACAAGCAAAATCAACAGGTTTTGAAGTATTCAAACATTCAGCAAGAGTGGATGATTTTGTTTCAAACATATTAACACATGTAACATCAGTTATATAAGAACAGCCCTGCTTTTGTAACCAACTACAACAGGAGAACCCACAGGAGAGCTTTGGTAGCTCATCTTGGGGGCCACATTTGCCAAGCTGTTCATGGCCCAGCTGTCTCAGATGCAGATCCACAGGCCTGGAGGTTTGTCTGTGGTCTAAATAACCTGCATCTGACTTCCTGGGTCTGGAACACGGACTGTTGATCTCTGAATATCTGGGGCTTCCTTATTTAGGCTCCTGTTCTTCCCCAGACCTGAGGATATGCAAATAAAAACAGACCAAGAAACACCATTCTCTAACTACCCTGAACATCTATAAAAGTTCACCTCCAGCTTAAATTCTGATCCAGGGCTTTATCCAAAGTGATTCTGCTCATCACTGCAGGTCACAGGAATCAAGTGAGCATCAACCTGAACTCACTCACCACAAATGTCTTGTCTTTTGGGACTGCCAGGATCACACTTAATGACAACCACCCAGAGATAAAACACCCAGAGATAACTATTCCCAGAAGACATGTGGGACAATGCCAAGAAAACAGTCATAAATTAAAGGTAGTAAAGGGAAAAAAATGTGGAGAGAAGGAAGAAAAAAGTAAGAAAGCTCATTTGAGCTATTCTGTACTACCGGTACCTCACCATTTACTCAGGCCAGCCCTCAGGTGGGCTTCAGACCATCAGGATCTGCCCAGAAACATCAGTGCAGCCTCCTGCAACATTCCCCACTTCCCTTCTCTCTCATCAGACTGTTTAGCCCGGAGCAGACAAAGCTGAGGGTGGGGAAGGGTATCAATCTTATCAACGTACAACGTTGCTGATAGCAGAGGGGCAGGGCCAGGCCGGGCTCCTCACGGTGCTGCCCAGTGAGGGAGGCAAAGGGTACCAACTGAAATCCAGCAAATTCCATTGAAACATAAGAAAGAAACCTTTTTACTGTGAGGGAGGCCAAACACTGATGTCCAGAGAGGCTGTGGGTTCCCACCCCTGGAGATATTCAAACCCCCACAGAACACAGTCCTGTTCTCATTGGCCCTGCTTTGAGCAGGGGGCTCGGACTCGAAGAGCTCCAGAGGTCACTCCCAACCTCAGTTACTCTGTGATTCTGTAATTTCCTGAAGCATTAAATGCCTGATTGCCTCCAGCCTGACACAATTTCCCCCTGGCCTTTCTTTTCCTCTCCTTTCTTTTTTTGGAGCATTGCTGTCCACTCTAATTCCAACAGGAATTTCTTTGCTTTCCCTCACATGGCAGATTTAACTCCATGTACAAAGTGCCCCGGCACTTCTCCGCTGTGCTTCCCTCACTTGCTCCATTAATAACTGGGATGTGGTTATCCAGGTTATATCTCATGAACAAAAATGAATTTGCATTTGCCTAGCAACAGCCTCCATGGCTTAGCTGATTTACCTCCTCCCCTTGGTGTCCTACCCTTCCACAAAATAAATAAATAAATAAATAAATAAATAAATAAATGTTTCTTTTGCAACCCAAGCTACAAACCTCACTTGCCTTAACCAGCTCTGAACACCTGCACTTTGTGCTCCTTTCCTGCTTGGGCCCAGACTGCCCACACCAGGTGAAGCTCAGCAAGTCAAAACGACTTGTGGGCACCATAATCCCAATTTTATGGACAATAAACCCATCCAGAACAACGTGGATGAAGGAGGAAACACTGAATACGGTGTTTTCTCACGCCCTCATCACTCAGTTGTGCAGAGAAACAAATTACCCTTTTCACTCCCTGCAGCTGAGCAGGGGGGTTGGACTAGTTGGAACATATTCCATGGTGGAATACACACACACACACACACACACACGAGTCCAAAACTCCCTCCAGCACCCTGAAAGGTGCCCACCCTGCCCACAGCACATATTCCCAGCCATGCCAGAATGCCAAGGTGCCCACCCTGCCCACAGCACATATTCCCAGCCATGCCAGAATGCCAAGGAGGCACATCAAACCACGAAAACCAGGAGGAACAGGAGGCTGGGCTGTGATGGAAAGCAGCCACTCAGAAAGAAGATTTTTATGGACTTGCATGAGAAACCAGAACAGAAAGTACAGGAGAATAGAATGATGCCTGCACAGCAAAGCAGAGGAGGGGTTTCAGATCGTGACAAATAATCTGTCCAGTGGCAACAGCTTCACAGTCCTACAGTGATTCTTCACACAACAGACCACAATGTGTCTTACAAGCTTCAACTCCTGTAACCACAAATAAAACACATTTAGGACCTGACGAGCAGCCACCTTGGGTTAATCCTACAACCTCATTCTGGTGGTGTAAAGTGGGTTCTGAGGAGAGTCAGAGCAACAGGACAACGAAGAACCACAATTTTAAGTCCTGTGTGAGCTTGGGAGAAGGTCTCAGAAGATTAAGAGAGATCTGCATGTCCAATTGACATGGATTTCCTACTCCAAGGCTATTTCATATTCCCTTTGGAATAGAGGTGTTTTGATTTGGGTTTAGAGCATTAAATTAGAGGCAGCAGCAGGCAGATGATGCAACACATCCATGAAGTGATAGTAGTTCCCCTGCTGTGGGAGTTTTCCTGCTCAGCACACTCATGTGGGAAGACACTCCTCCTCCCTCCTTTAAATTTACTCAGCTCTGTTTCCACCTCACCGTGGCAGTGACTCAGCCCAGACTTTAATAAGATTTAGGGATGCAATTAAGCAATGATAGACCAGGGGAGAGTACAGGAAAATGATAGAGCTTTTGACTTTCCCCTCTGCTTGTCTGTGATGGGAAGGCAGAGGGCTGGAGCCGGGCCCCAGACAAGGCTTTGCCTGCAGAGATGTGCTCCAGGTGTCTCCCAGCACCTGATGCAACCCGAGGAAGCGAAGCTTCCACATGTGGCTGGCAAGGCCTTTCTTGGATCAAAGCTCATCCCTGTGTCCCACAGGGATCTCAGAATAGCCAAGAGCAGCCAGCAGGCACCAGCCTTCCTTCCCCCAGACAACCCCTGCAGAGGGCTGCTGGCCATTTGGGCTGTCTGTGTGATTGCATGGCACGGGGTGTGACAGCACCTATTATTTCTTAAGCACATTCTGTGTTTTCAGGACTGAACAAACGTGGTGCCAACCTCCCAAAGTGTCTCACCAGCTGAGCCAGACTCTGTCAGTGCTGATGTAGAGCTTGGAACTCGACAAGATGAAACAGGGGCAGCACCCAGCCAGGAGTGCTGATCAAGATGGGCACGGAGACAAGGCTCACTGGGGAACCCAGAGTGAGCAGGGCCTGGTTTCTGCAGCCTCTCCAGGGCACTGTTACCAGCCCTGCTGTCTAAGGACCTCACAAAGACACCAAGTCAGTTCTGGGACTTTTGGGGGCACTGGGCATGAAGAGGACTTCTAAGAGCAATTTGGAGGATAAAAGGGCTTTGGGTGTGGAGTGTTAGAGATAGGGAGGGCATGTCAAGTAAATGGGAATAGGAACGTGGCTGACCTCATCCCCTCCCAGGGTCAGAGGGTCTCCAGGGTACTGCTGACATTTGTAATGACCATTTCACAGACACTGAATATAACAGACCTAATTTGAAGGCTTTTGGAATGCAAATCCACATTTAATAGCCCAGGCTATCTCTGTTTTAAGGGAAATACTTTGGGAAAGGCAAATTTTCCTGGAAGCCTGTGATTCACACTTAGAATAGGGGGGTAGGTGGTACAGATGAGGCACGACCAGATGGGTTTTGTGTTCCTGACCAGAGCTACAACAAATCAAAAGCTGCAGGATTCAACATGGGTTCTTCACCTATTTACTGCAGCCTGAACACCTGAATACAGAGTAAGAAACAGTGTTCATAAGCTAAACCACAATGAACTCACAATTTCAAAGGAAAAAGATATTAGAGCTTCCCTGGGAGAGACCCATTTTCTAGTCACCAAAACAAAACATCGTGATTTGGTTTCAAAGCAGGTGTAAAATGTAGAGTTGGCCTGTGCAGAGCTACAGAAGCAAAGCCACAGGTTCTCAGCTCACCCAGCCTTGCCTCAGTAAAGCCAGTGCACATTCTTTAAGCCCTCAGTGTGTGCTGCAACACCTCTGGCCAACCTAACCACTTACCTGAAGAGCATGGGCATTTTTGAAGGTATTTTTTAATGGGGAAAAATGAGGGTGGCTTGAAGGGAGCCAGCACACAGGCTGCAGGCAGTTGTGTGCCCCCAGCATCCTGCAGGCCTGGACCTCTCTTTGGGGAAGCCTCCAAGGAAGTGCTGGAGAACACAGACTCACACTGTCAGCCCTCTGACAGCCCGAGCAGACTCTGTACTGACAACTCTGTTTCTTCCCCTACACCTCTTGCCACCTTCCCTTCCTCCTTAGGAAGGCATTTCCCTTCCCAGACTGTATTCCCCGGGTGCTTCCAGCACCAGCTCTCCCAGGAGGAGGTAACTAAAGCAGGAGGATAGCCAAGCCCTGGCCTTCTAACCATGAAAGGCATCCTACCACCAGGCTCTTCCTCATGCCTGCAGCCATATCCAACCTCCTTCAAACAAAGCATTAGGGCGGCAGAGGAGTGGTGCACACACCTGTCTGTTCAGAGACATGAGAAAAGATTAGGTGGAGAGAAGTTTATTCTGAGGTCTCCTGTGATTACATCTTCACTGCAACCCCAAGGTGTGACAGCACTTCACACCCCGAGCCCTGAGCTTCAAACGAGCTGCCCTCAGCTCAGCCACCCACTGCTATTAAACACCAGCATCACCATTTGGGCCCTATTTAAATATCCAGCTGCACAAAATTTATCAGGAGCTCCAAATATCAAGCAGGGCTCCTGATAAATTCCCACTGCTGCCAGAACTAGCAAGTCTAGCGGAATATAAACAAAGCACCACCTCCTTTGGATTGCCATGGAAGTGTTCCCTGCCTGTTCGTGGAGTATCGACAAACGTGTGGTGATGTCTGGCCTGCAAACACTGCCAGGAGCTTCCTCGGGATACAAACACCCACTTTGCCTCTGCAAAACCCGCTTCCACTGGTGCATGACACGACAACAGGCACTGGGGAAACAGCCTTTGGTTTTGAAACAGCGCTGCAGGATTAAAAAGAAACAAACAAAACAGACCCAGCAATTAAGAGAAATCAAAACAAGGGTTTCCTAAGACCTGCTCACGCTGGCACGAACGAAACTTGTGACCTAGAAAGCACTGCAAAGCAAGGGCCAACACCCAGAGCAGAGGGTTTAGGAAGGGGTTTCCCTGGGTAATAAAGCTGAGGGCTGGGAAAAGAGCAGTCCCAGCAGCTCAGGGGGAAGGTCAGAGTGAGCAGGGGTGTGGTGTCATTCCCAGAATGAAACAGCTGCTTAGAAATCATAGAACAGAATCACAGAATGTCCTGAGTTGGGAAGGGCCCCCAAGGATCATGGAGCCCAAGTCCTGGCCCTGCACAGACACCCCAACAATCCCACCATGTGTCAGAGAGTTGTCCAAACGCTCCTGGAGCTCTGGCAGCCTTGGGGCTGTGCCCACTGCCCTGGGGAGCCTGTTCAGTGCCAACCACCCTCTGGGGGAAGAACCTTTTCCTGAGATCCCACCTAAACCTCCCCTGGCACAGCTCCAGTTGTTCCCTAACAAAGTCCAGAGCAGGTCAGTGTGAGAGTTCAAAGCCTTCACACATGTTGGGAGCCTCCCATTTCCTGCACATGCCGAAGGTGAGGGGATGGAGGCTCCTCTCAGACAGATCTCTTGGACTGTGGGACACACACCCAGAGCTCTGACACACCACAGGACTTGCTGTTCACTCTGAGCAGCCTTTGCAGAGGGTTTTTGGAAGGAGAGGTGCTGTAAGCTCTGCCAAGCACACTCCTGCTCTGAAAATGAAATCAAAATGCCTGTCTGCTTTGAGGTGACATTCCTATTCCAAGGAGACTCAACACCACCTGTCACACCCACTTTTTCCATTCAGTGTTTTTGGCATTATTTTAATGTCAGTGGGGAAGTATCTGAGCTATTCATTCATTCCCAAAGGCTACTGGCTTACCTGTAACAAGTAATTAAGCATCAGGAAAAAGAAATAGGGAATGCAATAAAGCGAAGGCTTGGAGAAGATGTATATTAAGAAAAACAACTTCTCACTCTCTCTGGCAGTAATAAATGATGGTTCCTCTAACACAGCTCAAACTCCACTGTAATGTGGTATGTAAAGTCTGCACACAAAATTGCCTGCAAGACTGGGAGGAGATAAAGAAGCTCCTGAGGTGTGGGATCGATTAGCACAGGGCATCATCACTGCAGGGTCGGGCTGTCTGGGGAAGGCAGCACAGGACACCTGGTCCTGTTGGGATTAACAAAAAAAAATCAAAACAAAACAAACAAGAGTTTGAATGCAACCATGGCTGCCAAATGCTGGGTTCCTCATGGTAAACCAACACCCTAATCAAACCCTTCATCTCCCTAATTACAGTGCAGGTCTGTTCCCAGGACTGTGGCTGGGATGGATGTCCCTGTCAAAGGGGGAGCACAGGCAACGTGAGCCCGAGAGCTTAAATAAATTCCAAAACATGGAAGATTATCCATTTCAACCACAGCTCTCAGCAGTGAAACTGTAAAATGACATGGGCCAAATGGGAGGAGAAGCTCAGTGTCCCTTCCCTCTCCTCTCCACCCCTGGCAGTTCCCTCCAAGGAGATCCCTAATTTCACCCCTGCCTCATCTCCCTCCTGCTTAGCCTATCTAATCAGCCTGGCAATTCCTGCAACCCAAGGGAAGACTTCAATTAGAGATAAGTGACAGGATTTGGCTCAAAGGACAGGCTAAAATGAACTGGCACCTAGACCTGAACTTAAACCCAAACTCACTCATTGAGACTTGGAACGGTTCCTCTGTGTGGAATGGGAAAAAATCACAGCTGGTTACAACTCTGAGCAAGCAGCAGAAACAGAAGTAGTAGCTGAGGTTTCTATTAGTCATCTGAAAGGACTGGAATCATTCACAGCTTTCAGGCAGTGCTGGCCAGGCCGTTCTCCACACTCAGCACCTCCAGCTCACGACTCGCTTCAGACCCAATTTCTAGTTTTTTATCTCATGCAAACATTCCTGCTCAAACACAGAATTAAACACCGTCTTCACCAAGGGAAAAGGCTACTCTTGGGACACTTTAGATCTAAGCAGCAGCCTCACCAGATTTTCAGATCAAAGAGAAGAGCCTCAAAAAAATAATGTTATTCTTTCAATTATTCAAATCTCCGGAAATTCAGAGACTCCCCCCATTCACAGTCTCCTCATGGATGCTGTGGCAGAAAAAACTGGGCCTGCCATCAAAAGCTCTGCTCATCTTCTGCCTTTCTAATCTTTACACAAGACTAACAAGTTGAGCTAATTCATGCAGTGAAACATATCTCAGAGACTTTGTATATGAACTAATTAAAATAAATAAAACCAGTATGGATAATGATAGAGCAAATCAAGTGCATATGAATTCAGGCAGTGACTCACTGCTCCCTTGTTTTCCTTATTGGAAAACTTGGCGTATCACCACGCTGGGGTGATGATGAGTCAGGAAACTGGCATGAGCCACAAACTGCAAGGAAATTAAAATAAGTATCTACAAAATCTCTTTCTGGAGAGATTCTGGAGATTTTTTTGCTGGCTTTGTACGGATGTGGTTGTGGAGTTCACAGCTCTAATCTCATGGTTTTCTGGCCAGACAAGATCAACAAAGGAAAAGAGCCATTTATGAGTTCTAGGGACAATACATAAGGATCAGGCTCTTGTTCTCAGACTCGATGTGCAGCCTTCATTTTTACAACTTCTTGGTATATTTTAACCAAATACATTTGAAGAACACTGCCACACTCCACTGAATGCTCGAGACCACCTTATCCAGCAAATAGGTGGGGATTTCTTGGAACCAGCCAAAGTACATAAAAATGTCTTAGACTCGATATTTTCAGGCAGGTTGGGAACAGAAATCCTAGGAAGAACACCTGGGCTTTCAGGTGTATTGCTGTGCTCAAGCAGCTGTCAATATTATGTCACAAGACTAAAATTCAATTCAAAATGTTAAAGAAATTATTTAGGGATTTATCACAGATTTCAGGGTTGTGAAGGCTCAATGTTCTCTAATATCACACTCTGGCAAGTGAGGGTTTTTCATCCCCTCCCACCTCTCTTACACACACACAGTCTGTGACACAGAAAACTGAGACACAAGTGAACAACAGGGGTAATTAGTGACTGATGATTTACAGCAGATGACAGCTAATTTCTCCAGTTAGGAAGATTTCTATCAAATGTGGAGAAATGTGCACTCAGATTGGACGTACTTCCAAGTGACTGCAGCTCGTCCCTCATTTGCATTTTGCCTTGGAGCTATTCTGGAACATCCCAAGCTGTCCAGGGCACGTTGGTATATTGTCTGTAATTGTAAGGAGCTTTCTAGTCCTTTTTACCAAGATTACAGCATGCAGGGGAGATGCCAGCTGCAGGGGTGCCCTGTACAGCACCCAGGAGTACAGCAGCCCAGCAGGGAATGTCAGGCACATTCCAGGCAGGTTTCTGCTGTGCCAGATGCTCAGGCAAAGCCCAACACGTCCCCTCTTGTGGTCCTGGGCTGACAAAGAGCTTTGTGCCAGCACAGGGGGGGCTGAGCACATCTCCAGGGCTCCTGCACACTGATTTCCACAGGTGGCTCTGCAGTGGGAGTTCATGTCCACTGCACAAACCTCCCTCTGGACAGGCTCACGAGGCTTGAAATGCACAAGCAGGAAAAGCTGGAATTGTCTATAGCATCTCCTCCATGGATTAAAACCTGGATAGAATGGTGATGCAAACTTGGTGCTGCCACCCACTTCTAAAACGACAGGAAGTATATAAAAATACCCAAACCTTACTATTTTGAGTAGCTACCTAAACCTGATTTTAAATTCCAGATGAAAAAGCTTTTGGAGACAGATAAAAATACCTACCCTAACTGTAGTAACCCCAGAATGGCCCTTACCCTCAGACATACCTTTAAACACCTTTGGGCACTGCTGCTGGACATGGCAAGCATGTTCATGAGTCTGTCAGTCCATGATCCATAAAGAATCATGGAATGGTTAAGGATGGAAAGGACCATAAAGATCATCTCGTTCCACTCCCTGCCATGGGCAGGAACACCTTCCACTAGCCCAGGTTGCTCCAAGCCCCGTCCAACCTGGCCTTGGACACTTCCAGGGATGGGGCAGCCACAGCTTCTCTGGGCAACCTGTGCCAGGGCCTCCCCACCCTCATATTTCTTCCCAACATCCCATCTAACCCTCCCCTCTGGCAGTGGGAAGCCATTCCCCTTGTCCTGTCACTACATCCCTTGTCCCAAGTCTGTCTCCAGCTCTCCTAGAGCCCTTTAGGCCCTGGAAGGGGCTCTCAGGTGTCCCTGGAGCCTCCTCTTCTCCAGGCTGAACGACCTTCATAGGAAGGGAGGATAAAGCTGCTCCAAGGCCACCCTTGTTCTCTCTAGAGCATCATAATTAGGATTTTCTGGGTCTCCTCACCCATCTCCTGATCTGCAGATCCATTCAGCAGCTTCTCATACCCAACTCATCTTCCCTTCCTCCTTCCTTCTCTCCATTCCTGTATTCATCTGGGGAACTCTCCCACACAAGTGCACTGGTCTGTGCAAGAATCCTACCCTGTGCCTGATGCAAATAAATCCAAAGGTCCTGTTTTATCCTCACATGACCCAAAAATCTGCGTTTTTGCCACAGATGAGGCTCGGGATACATCACACACCGCCAACATCCTCCTCTTGTGCTTTCTCCCATCAGTGTTTAAAGCAGCCACTGCAGAGCTCTAACCATGGCCATCTTTTTAATCTGTGTATTTTTAATCTGAGTGGAAATGTCCTTCTGTCCCTGCCCACGGATTGAAAAAACCTTTCCCTGAGCACAAAGCAGTGGGAGAACTCCTCCTCACACCCATCCATCTTCCACATCAAGTGTTTTTATTTCATTCTGGGTCCTGGTCAAGCTGTGCCAGGACATGGATCAGTCATGGTGCCCAACTGTCCACGGCCACATCAGTTATTCTGAGAAACATGTCTTTAAATTCATCTGGCTGACAAGAAAAGTGGCTTTGTACGGGTAATTAATAAGGCACAGAGGTACTCAAAGAAGATCTGTGTAGGGCACAAAAGCTTAGTATGGGACCCATGGCTTACCCACAGCACTATTAGGGAAAAAAGAAAAGCAACCAGCTTTGCAATTATCACAGGAGATATTTAAATGACCAAGTAAAGAATTTGCTTTGTTCTGCAACAGCCCCATAGGTGATATACCAAAAATCTGTGGATAAAACCTTATACCTGCACGAGGCTGTGTGCTGAGGGGAGAAAGGGAGCACTACAATAAGCATGACAGCTTGGGCTTGTCCAGAACTGGCCAGGGTCAGTGGTGTGGGCACACAGCTACAGTGAGACCAGGAAACCCTCACAGCACAAACAGGGCTTGCCCTGTTTTATTCATAGAGTGTTTTATTCAGTGCAAGCTGCAGCAGTGTCTGGAGCTCAAACACCCTCCACAGCAAGGTTTTTGGTTTAGCCAAGCTGCATTGCCACAGGAGCTCTGTGAGGAGGGCTGAGGACAGGGATGCACACTCCCAAATGACACAGCAAACCCTGAATTTCACCCAGGCTTGGGAGACAGGGCTGCTCTGTTTCCAGTCCTGACACTACATCACTATTTAACCCTGGCTAAGTTATTTGATCATGCAGAATTTCAGAGTCTGCATTAGCCTAATGAAGATAATAACAATAATCATGTGTGTCACAGATACAGCTGGGCTTGGTTATTATGTTCCTGTGAAGTGCTCAGGAGAGCCCCAGATGAAAGGGAAATTAGGAGAAGGGAGATTAATTACAAGACATGCACCCCAAATAAAAACAGACAGGGACATTTTTGTTGTTGCTGTTATTAGGGGAGAGTCTCTCTGATTTAGGGCAGCTTTTATTTCTCTGTTGGTAAAGAAGACCCATTTTAACCACTTTCCATGTCCAAACTTTACTTGTAGATTGTGGGGAGGTGATAAAGGCTGCTGAGCCTCTAATACTGCAAACATAAAGGCCTTTGATCAAAGGTCTGATTTCTCAGGAACCAATGTCTGTGACATGACAGACCTGACAGTGTTTTTACCACTCTGAGGCAAAACAAGGAACCAAAAGTTTACTGAAGGAAAGACCAGGATGGAAGAGAAGGAAACATTTCCTGTGGATAAACCCACCACAGTGAGCAACAGTGAGTAACACTGCAGTGAAATTGTATTAACAAACACTTGGGTATTTAACAAAAACCTGTGCAAATGGAAACATCTTTTCTACAGTGTTTTCTGCCTTGGGAAGTACCAAGCATTTCTCATTGAGATCAAGAGTTTTTGCCTGTTTAAACAAGGGGAAAGGGATGTGGGAAAAGACAAGGGTGAGCTCACATATAACTAAGTTTTCCCCAGGCCTCAGCCTGACCTGCTCTCCCTCAAAGCAGCTTCCTCCTCTGCCAAAGAGGAAGCCTCTCTCTTCCCACAGGGTGTTACATCCCAGAATCACCGAGGTTGGAAAAGACCTCCAGGATCATCCAGTCCACCCTGTGCCCCATCCCCACCTTGTCCCCCAGCCCAGAGCACTGAGTGCCACGGCCAGTCCTTCCTGGGACACCTCCAATGGTGGGGACTCCAAACCTCCCTGGGCAGCCCCTTCCAGTGCCTGACCACCCCTTCCATGGAGAAATTCTTCTTGATGTCCAACCTGAACCTCCTCTGGCACAACTTCAGTGTCCTCTGATCCTGTCCCTTATTCCCTGAGAGCTGAGCCCAATCCCCCCCCCAGCTCCCCCTCCTGTCAGGGAGTTGCAGAGTCAGAAGGTCCCCCCTGAGCCTCCTTTTCTCCCGGCTGAGCCCCCCCAGCTCCCTCAGCTGCTCCTGCTGCTCCAGA
>JAWWLV010000053.1:7683550-7766881 GCA_035041135.1 Platyrinchus mystaceus | reverse complement strand
CTCCAGGCTGAGCCCCCCCAGCTCCCTCAGCTGCTCCTGCTGCTCCAGACCCTTCCCCAGCTCTGTTCCCTTCCCTGGACACACTCCAGAACCTCAGTGAATCCCAAACTCAAATTCAACATCAGCCAGTGACAAATACAGTTCTAACTCCAACTTCTTTGTGTGAATTTCAAATGTGTGATACCAAATTCCATGAAATCTCCCCCAGGGCATTCAGTAATGAACTTCTTGAAAAATAGATGAGCACAGGAACCTGGGAAAAAAGGATTAGTAATTGCACATTCTTTCCAGGACACACAAACCCCCTCGCTTTCACCTTGCACAGAAAGTCTTCAGGTTTTTAAAAAAATAGGGTGGCATTGAAACCTTCATTTCTCCAGAGTCAGATCTCTAAAAATTGCTGTCAGCAAGTCACCTACACCTTAATTTGTGATAATTAACAATGCAGTAGAAGAAATAAAGGACACAGCCTCCACTTGTTTCAGGAGACACTGCAATACAGCTAGAGTTTCACCCCTCAACTATAAACAGCAAAAGGCTCTAATTTGTTCAGCTTCTGCTCATGAAATGTGCATTAATTCCTTAATGACAGGTGCACCTGGGAGTCAGGACAGCAATCACCAGATCAGGAGGCAACAACTGAGAAGCCACATCTTTTTCAAAGAAAGCCTTGGCAAGGTCCCACCAGCCAGTTCACAGCAAGTTTATAGCATAAGGTTATTTCCTAAAAGTGGCACTAATGATCCCTGTTTTCCTCTGGCTTTATGTCTCGAGACAGCACTCCCCAAGCTGCTTCAGAGGTGGCTGGTGTTCAAAACCTTTTGCCTTCGTGGTTTCTTTCCCATCTCATAAACATGAAGCTCCTGTTACAGGGACTCCCTCATTTCCCTGGCTCCACGTGTCTGGGAAACCTCCAGCACTGTTGTATCTTTGAGAAGTCTTTCCTTCTTCAAGGGTGGCCAAAATTGCCAATGGATTAAAACAGTCAGGGGGGGAGGAGAATAAAGAACAACCTAGAGACTTACAGAACAGCCTCTGTTTAAAAGAAACTGCTTCCACTGCAATTTGTGCCTTCACTTACTGGAACTGCAGCAGTTTTTGTATTTTGGTCATAGTGGCCACATTCTATTCCATAGTGACTTTCTGTTTCAGAACAGAAATTACTGATCCAAAGGCAGCCACAGCAGCTCCTCCTCTCCACACAGAAGCAATCCAGAAGCATTATCCATAACCTCAGAAATGTGTGTGCTATCCCGAGTCTCTTACAACTCCCTCTTCTGTTAATCAACGTTGTCAGTCTTTTTGTAAGATAACCCCCCCCCAGCTTTGTGAAAAACAGACCGAACTGAATCTCTTGCAAGGATGTTTCATGACCTGAAGTTCCACAACTGGCCAATAAAAGGTGGCTTTTGGGACGGTCCCTAACTCCCAATCCTCATCTCAGGATGCTAGGTGTGAAATGGAAAGCTGTTAAAGCTTCAGAGATAATCAAGATCAGCCACAGGTGTTGCACAAAAGGGACTATCACTGAACTGAAGCAAAGAGAATTTATCTTTCCCTCCTACCCATACGCTGCTTTTGCATAGGAATACCTAAACAGCTGAAGAAATGGGGTCAGGGAGAACATGATTGTATGGAACACAGGGCAGAGCTCACTTGGAAGAAACGGCCTGTTGGGGCCCTGTGAACATCCTTTGTCACTGAACAGAGAAGAAAAAAAAAATCCATTTCAAAATTAAAAGGCAATTTAGTCCTAAATCTGGACAGCCAGTAATCCACACTCCTAAGTCCTGCACTTCAGTCACTGCTATCATGGGTTCCTCTTTCAGAACACATGTCAATCCCTCTGATCATTTATTCTTGATATAGATGTTGACCAGAAAATAAAGCCCCTGAGTTGTAAGCCCATTAAAATGCTGCATAATATAGAGGGGATGAAATAAATGAAAGGCAGAGCCAGTCTGAGGCAAAAGGGAAAACCAACCTCAGTGTTGCCTGGGTACTGAAAGCAATGCACAGGAGCGTTGCAAAATGCCTGTGTGGTCAGTAAGTTTACAGTAAATGCTTGTGATTTACATCAAATTCAGGAAGCACTGCAAACTCCAAACATCGGTGCCATCAGACAAAGTGATGCCCAGATCAAACAAACTCTGTGTCAAGCACTCTGCTGTGGGGGGACACACACTGCAGGTGGAGAGCAGGGCCAAGACCCTGTGTGGGTGTGCCATGTCCCAGAGTCTTTGTCCTGCTCATGACACTGGCTGGGATCATGTTGACTCCAAGTACTCTCATGGTGTGGGAGGTGTTTGGGGTTGGGTTTTTGGGAAGTCGGGCTGTGGGGCACCTGCTGCTCATGTCAGCCCTCAGTGCTGACCCAGGAGAGAGGTTTGCTCCGGGCAGAAGTGCAGAACACACCACACAGATACAGCTCCCCACTAAACGTGTTGGAGCACATAGGGATGGCAGGTAAATCCACAGGGACCTGACAAGGGAGACGGGGGAGCTGCCCCGGCACAAAGAGCTCTGTTTTCACAGAGGCCAAAGCCAAGCTGGCAAGGGCGCTTTCAAGTGAGTCCAACATCCCTGGTGAATGCCACCCAAACAGCAAGAGATAGCTGGGAGCAGGTCTGAACAGGCAGCCAGGTGTTCCCAGCAGGAACACACTCCAAGGAGCTGCAGCATTCCTGCCCAGCCTCCGCACCGGGCTGCTTTCCACCCGGGGTCCCAGGAGCAGATTGCTCTGAGAGCTCTGCCCTACAACACACTGGGGGGTGGTGGAAATGGAAACAGGAGAAAATTAATCTTTTGGTTAATTTAGGAAGATACAATCCGTGCCTCACAGCCAGCTCGTGGAAATAAATGACACTGTTTAAATCTTATTTGTAATTATGGTTAAAGCCAGAGACTTTCAAAGCTGCATTGAGAATAGGGCATCCAACTGTCTAATTTATTGTTATTTTAAGCAGGTACTGTATGCTCAAATTCCCTTGGCAGATTATATCTCAGCTTAAGTGTTCTGCTAGAGGTAATTTTCACATGTTCATGACAGCAGCAATGAGGAAGGAAATCAAACAAAAGAGAATTCCATTTATGTTGTCCAATTTCTTCCTCTCTCTGGCAAAGCTGGAAGTGCCTTGTGCACAAGTGCAAAGCTGAGCACTCACTGCTCTGCCTGGCTTGGCAGGGAAGAGAAAGTGGAAGCGAGGAAGGACCAAATGGAAGTGGTTTGGGAAGGGAAAAAAGCCAGGAGATTTTCTTTACCTTCCATCCCATCTGGGAAAAAATGAAAAAGGTGCTCTTTGTGTGCTCCTCCTGCTCACTCTACACCTGCTCATTACAGCAGTGGCAACAAGGAGCACAATCTCACAAGCAGATCACCTTGGAAGTCTTGTTCATGCATCTTCAGACTCCTGCAATCCCCAACCACAGCCTCAAATTTCATAAGGATCAAAAAAAAAAACAACAAACAAACTGGAATTTACTGAGGGGAAAATAACCTGTGCTAATGCACAAACAGCCCTGGAACTCCAACCTGCCTGGGAAATGAGCCTGATTAACACCTCACTTACATACCCCAGGCAAGCTTGGAGGGCACCTGGTATTCCCCAAGGAAACTGGTGTAGTTTTGAGGAACTGCCACATAGCTGGTTGTTCTTGGAAAGTTGGACAGAGAACAAAAGTGGTTGGAGAAATGCCTGTCCCGTATCTGCTGCTTTCAAACACCTGTCTCAGCGCTGCACTCGTAGCACGAAATCCAAGGCATGCAGCAAACACATGGAAAATATTGGCCTCCTAATACATATCCCTGCCAGGAGCCAGAAGGGCCACATCACCCATTTATTCACTACAGAAACTGGGCTGGAAAACAGTTGCCATCCACCCCTTTCCTCGAGGCCCTGTTTTAACCATGAGAGATTCCTACATGTAAGTATAATCAAATCCTAAAATCCTATATTTACCAGGACTGCAGGATATATATATATATATATTTTTTTTTTCAGGAAAATTGTTCCCTAAATCAGCTTAACTTCTTTTTTTTTCCCTGCTGCTAGAAGGCTGGACTGGTCCTCCCAGAATGAAGAAAACTTGCCTTTCGTGTCAACTCAAACTCCCAAGTGATGGATTTTTGTTTTGTCTCCTGCTCGTTTCACTCCCAGCTTGTGATGGAACTGACTCTGAGGAATCAGAACTTCTCCTTGCACCCTGAAACCAAAGCCAAATAGAGCAGATTTTTTCTTGTGTGTCCAGAAACAGGACTAGTAGTTGGACTTTTTTAATTGCCATTATTCAAACACACACACTGAACCTTTTCCACCCTGGAACTGACTTCAAATTTCTTTCTTTGCTTGGCTGTGTCCATTATCAGCCTCTGCAACAAATGAAAAAACACAACTTGATATCTGCAGTGGCAGAGACTGAGAGGAATCTCTTGCAATTAATGCATTTTAAATGGCCTGTAATTTCTTAGAACACCATTAATTCATCTCCTGTGGGGTCACAAACTGCTGTTCCCTGTCTTCTTTGAGGGCCCAGAGGAGGACTGCAGACATCTGGGGACAACGGGAGATGTTAGATGTTGAAAGATGCAGGTGTTGGAAGTGACAAAGGCATTTGTCAAATGCAGACACGCTCCACCCTACTCTACCTTCTTTTTTGTATCATTTCCTCCTTTTATGTTGTTATTAATGCCACTTTTGGGGGAGAGAGGAGGAAAAAAAATTATTCCCCTCAGGCACAGCACCCCCAGGATACTGCAAACAGAAAAGACTGCATAAAACATCTATAGACATAAGGCTCCTGCTGGGTGCTAGAGGCAGAATATATCTCCATCCAGCTAAATGGCGCAATAGAGAAGGGGAGAAAAACTGCAGAAATTGCTCGGAAAACAAAGAAAAACACAAAAAACCTGTTTTCCTGGAGCTATCATCAGGTTTGCTTGTCAGATCAGATGCTTTTTTATTTTCCTGGGCTCCATTCAAATGCAAAGAAAATGCTTGAGGAAAATTGCTAGTTCTGATATTTACACCCTTCACACACACAGCTGGAATGGGATTTCTGCCGTGGTGGAACAGCAGCAGCAGCCACAAAATTGTCTAAGCCTAATGGCAGTCACACTGCAAGCACTGTTTAAACACATGCAAAGGGTTTCTTGATCCCCTACTATGTACTTTCTAATAAACTTTATGCTTATATAATTTTTAAGTACTTATTTTTACAGGAAATTGGGCCAATTCAGGGTAAAGAGTCTGAGCTCGAGTGAAAGTAGGACTGAAGGAAGGAGGTTAATAAAGGTAGAGGGAGTCACCTGTAGATGTGGCACTTGGGGACATGGTTAGTGCTGGATTAAGGGGTGGACTCAACTGTCTTAAAGGTCTTTTCCAATCTAAACAATCCCATGGGATTCTCTGAGAAATCCCCCCCCCCCACTTCAGCAAGGAAAGCAGAAGCTTCACAGAAGGCAAATCCTTTCAGAGCCATCAGCAGACATTTGTTGTGCTTTAGTTTCTATCTGACAGCAGCACAAGCTCTGCCTCATTCCACAAAGAAAGGCTCACAGAATCAGTCCCAACTTTTGAAGAAGTAGGATTTAAGAACTGCCATGTCCTGGGGGTTTATTTACCCCTGGGAGATCTGGCATTCTCCTTAAAACAGCTGCTACTGAATGCCTTAAGCCTAAACTCCACAAAACCACATGGTTGTGCAGAAAATCCCCCAAAACAGAAAAAAGCCAGGCTCCAAATCCAGAAGACAGCTCCATCACATCCAAAAGCTACTTAATCTCTAACTCTCACGGCAAACTACTCATCATTGTGGCCACAACTGTGGCAATTATTATCTGCAGGGTGTGAGTTTCCATCAGACATTGACACCACACTATTATTTATTTCTTTGCAAACAGAACAAGGATTCCCTGTACAAACACCTCGCTCAGTCACAAGACAAGGAGGCCACAGGTTAACAGAGACACAAACAAAGGAGAACACAAGAAAGCAAGGCATCATTTCTGTCCCCCTGACAGGTAGCTGGAGGTTTAGATTGGATAGTAGGGAAAATATCTTCACTGAAAGGGTTGTCAGGGTTTGGAATAGGTGCCCAGGGCAGATGGTGGAGTCACCATCCCTGGAGGGGTTTAACAGACATGTAGATATGGCCCTTGGGAACATGGTTAGTGGTGGCCTTGGCAGTGCTGGGGGAACAATTGGATCCTAGAGGGCTTTTCCAGCCTGAAAGAGTCTGTGCTTCTATCCTGATGAACACAGTGCCCTTTTATATCATGTAACTGCTGGGAAACAAGCCCTCTGTAGAACTATAAGTAAATAAAATCCTCTGCCTTTTTCTTGGCTACCAAAATACTACCAATGGCTTAAGGACCCCCACAAAAACTCAATTGCCTAACCTTCCTTATCCCATCAGCAGTGTCCCAGTACCTTCCTTATCAGCTGCTTATTCCCAGAAAGCTGCCCTGCCCTGATCCACTTAGTGCTGCTCCCCAAGTCACCTGTCAAAGCAACTCCTTGTGTGGCCATGCCCAGAGTGGAGTGGGAAGGGAGCATAGGGGAAGGTTTTCTTCTGCTTTACTTTCTCCTCCCTTCACAGAACAATTATTTCTCTGCCTTAGAAGACAAACTTAACAATGCTACTGCCTACAAATATTCAAGTGAGCCTCCAGAAATGACCAGACATGTTAACCCAGCTGCAGCATGTCCTAATCCTCACTTGGTTCCAGGGCCTCTTAACAGCACTTTGAGTTGCATCTGTTTCCTCTTCGAGTCCGTATCAACTAAGTTCTGAATCACATCACCAATTTCTGTCACAGGGCAGGTATTTTAAGCCCCCCAACATCATATATTTACTTAAAGCCCTTACCCTCTTTCTCCCTTTCACACACACTCTCTCAGTATAATGCAGGGAAGGCTCCATGTTTTAATACACAATAAGGTCAGCTGCAAACCAGAGGTGTGAAAGGAAATTAGGCATTCCAGTCAACTCATTCCCAAATTTAACTGCCTATTCATTTGCAGGAGCATGGTGCTCTGACATACTTGCCAAACAACAGGCAGCAAGGGGAGCATCAGAGCTTTCCCAGCAGCCTGGAAACCACTGGAGCAGGTAGATGAAAAGATACCTTTGTTTCTCTGAGAAGCCGTTCCGGGATAGGCCCCTTCTGGTTGCTGCTCCCAGTTTCCAAGCACAAAGCCCATCAGCATCCTCACCAACACTGTGATATTAATAATAACAACTAACAGCTCCACTGTGAGCAGGGATTGTTCGGGAGGGGTTTTTATGTGCTATGCTGGGCAGGAAAGCAGAGGCTGTGCCCAGTTATCCCAGGGCACAGGGCAGATCTGCAGGATGGTGGTCCTGGAGGAAGGGCCATCTGTGATTCCCATGCATGCCTGACACAGCTGAGCCCCCTCCCAACCCTCCTTCCTTGCTCTCCTGCTCCCAGAACCACTGTCAGGGATGCAGCAGCTGAAGAGCACAGGGGCTTCTGCAACAGGATCCCCTCCTGCTCTGTGATGACACCAACAGCAACACTTCATGGCAGGGCCCAAAAACAAACCTGAGCTCTCTGTTCCTTCTTCCATCTATCCTTTCCACCACAGGGAATAAAGTGTAAAACCTGGGTCTCAGCTGTGCAGTACAAACACTCTGCAACTGCCCTGGATTCACACTAACATGAAGAGACCTGAGCCCAGCTATTTTCCTTCCTGATCAAGACATGTGTGTCCTTTCCTTTCTGAAACTTTTCAGCCCAAAACAAACATTCCTCCTTCACAGTCAAACTTCTTTGTACAAACCCACTACTGACATTTTCACATCACGTTTGAAAAATAAACAGTTGAAGCCTATCAAGTAGAGCATTTTGCTTAAATTACACACTCTTCCATCAAATTCCAGCATGTGGTTTTGGCCTTTTTGCCATGCCTGGGTCTGCACAGGAGCACACTGCAGGCACGTGTTCTGCTTCACATTAAACAACATAGAACCCTATTAGCTTGCTGAGGAGCAGAGATAATGATGGTGACCCTTATCAGCTGAGGGCTGCCAACAGCAGAGATTCCAGGTAAGGAAAGGCCAGTGAAGGAATGTGTGCCCACAGGGATGGAACAGGTGATCCATGTGCAGAGAGATCCAGTCTCCTGGCAGTCATCACTTTTTTTATGTGTGCTCATAACCAGCACAAACTGTGTCCTTAATTCCAGTAACTGTAAATGGAAATAATACACAATTAGTGTATAACCAAAAAGCCCTCCCAGGCCTTTCACATTTGTTCTAGCAGCATCTGTGGCTACTTTAGTGAGCATCAACACTCTGTGAAATTTTAGTGCTGAGCAGAAAAGTAAAAAATATCTGGAGCTTAAATTATCTTTGTGCTTCAGGACTGACTTCCATCCACAGGTTCAGTTACATCATAAGCCCTCAAGGATCTGATTAGTTGGTTAATTCCATTTACTGGTGTATTGGGTCTGGCTGAGCTGGAGTTCATTTCCCCATGTCTTCTTACTTGAGAGATCAACACCAAGTGTAGTAACAATCATTAAAATGGGATGCTCAAAGGATAAAACTGAATAAGGTTTAATTTCTCAGGACTCCAAACCAAGATGAAACCCAAAAATCCATCTCTCATCTCAGCATTTCAGGTTTTCTCAGACCTGATAATAAATTATATATTCTTTCAGTTTATGACACAACAGTTAAACATACAGCCTAAAATGAAGAGACTGGGTGAGAGCTCAAGCTCAAAGCATGTGGTCAGTGATTCCAAACCAGCCAAAGGCTCACAGCAATATCTGACCCTTCCAGCAGCTGAGAGAATCACGAAATCAGAGAATATGCTGAGTTGGAAGGGACCCATAAGGATCATCCAGTCCAACTCCTGGCCCCGCACAGACACCCCAGCAATCCCAGCACTTGCCTGAGAGTGTTGTCCAAACATTTCCTGAACTCAGTCAGCCTTGGGGCCGTGCCCACTACCCTGGGGAGCCTGTTCAGCACCCAACCACCCTCTGGGTCAAAAGTCTTTTCCTGATACCCAACCTAACCCTGCCCTGACTCAGCTTCATACCCCATTTCCTTGAGTCCTGTCCCTGATCACTAGAGTGAAAATGATAGGAATTAAAGAGCAGAAAACATGATTTGGAAGATTCTTGGATTTTTATCATAGCAAACACCTCAGAATTGTTCCTGCAGTAACCCTTCAAGTCACATTTGGAAGTGTCCTAGAAGAAGCCAGCCTAGTTCTCCAGCCCACCCTTCTGCTGGATGGTTCCAGTGCTGCCAAAGAACACAACCTTTACAGCCAACATGCAATCCAGGTGCTGCCTTCACTCACACCTCCTGCACCCCAGAGCCTTGCTCGTCCCCACGGCCTTCCCAGTGGAATCCCTGTGGGTTTCTGTCCCAGCACATCCCACAGTTGCTCCATCCTCCCTGCCCCCACCTCCACTGCACAGAGGAAGCCCACGCTGCAGAGCCTAAAGCCTTCCAAATTCCAGCTCAGAAAGGGAGAGCTGCCCCTGGCCAGCGTTTCTAAGGGCAAAATTACAGCATGTGGGAATTACAGAGCTGCAGACAAACCAGCAATTTGTGAGGAATTCAAGTCACCAGAAGCGACAAATTAGGGCCACAACTCTAACAAAATTAGACACAGTCTCCTTTTAACCTCATCTCTATTTTAGGGGCTTTTTTCAAAAAGAGGGTTTGTATTTGTTTCGTTGTTCAAGTTTCCATGAAGTTGGGCTGAGAGCAACTGTTGAAGAAGGATGTTTCCCCACAACTTACTCTTGTACCTTAGGATGTGTAAAATCGTGCCCCTCCTGCCTGTGCAGGGGGTTTCTCTGTTTAACAGAGTGACAGTCACCCAGCAGAGGTAAAACTCCATCATTTTTGCAAACACACTGCTTGACAGGAGGCTGTCAGCTATGGGATTGGGTTTTTTTAGGTTCTCTTGCATTCTTCAGCCTTCTCCCCAGATGGGGACGCCGCTGGAGTCAAAAGGCAGCTCTTTCTCAATGTGACTCTCCCTCATCTACATGTCAATAGACTGAGCTATGGAAAAACAAAACAAGAACCAAGCCAATTTCCACCCTGCTTCACTCAATAACAATAAAATCGCACCACAGCATCTTTAAAGCCGTGCCTGTTCATTGGGATAATTACTCTAACAGCCCATCCAAGCCCCTGCCTCCAATGGAGAGACCAAAACCTGAAGGAGAAGGAGGAAACAGCCCATCTGCTGAACACAATGTTCGGAAACGTGAGGTGAACATTCCTCACCGCTGCGAGATGAACGTTCCCACCCCAGCACAAAGAAAGGCTTCGTATTTCATATATTTCCCTTTGTTTGAGCTTGCTTGTACATAAGTAACTACATTCAGCAATCACCAATGGGAGAGATTGAGCAGCTAAAAAGATTATCATGTTTTTAACAATGCAAGAGCAGAAGCAACGAGGGAGGCTGCACCCTGCTCAGCTCCACCAGTGTTTTCCAGCTCCAGCAGGGATCCCCCCTTCCCTGGGTACTGTTACCAGCGAGAGGGGCATCAGCCACTGCCCAAATGGAAATTATCCATCCCATAGAAGTTATCCATCACGGGAAAATTATCCATGACAGTGAGGGGGCTGCAGCAACGAACCCCAAAGGAAACCAAACTCCTCAGTTTGCTGCTTATCTAAGCTGGGCTTTGATAAAGCCCCCCTGCACAATGCTGTCTCACTGATCTTCAGTGCTAGAGAGAGCGTGGGTACAAGTCTGCGTGGAACCAAAGAACTCTGGACTGAAGCAAGTCAATGCTTTGAAGTGTAAAATGTTTAAATGAGATGGCTTCATGAGATAAGGACACAGGCTGTAGGTAGTGATGGAGGCAGCGGTTTCAGAGCTGGTTTCAGAGCAGACAGTGAGGAGCACAGAGGAAGGGCTCAGGCAGCCCTGGCAAGTCTCACAGCCCAGGGGCTGCCCCTCGACCCTGCCCAGGGTGCAGCTGCTCGGGCAGGAGGGGCTGGCACAGAGGAAAAAGGCAGCAGCCCTGTACCCCAGAGAGGGCACAGTGCCCAGGGAGCTGAACAGGACCAGCAAGAAAGGCTTTACCAACCTTCAAAGAGAAATCTGCAGCGTTGCACAAGTGGCTGCCACAGCTCCAATGACACAGCAGCCTCACAGCTATCACTGCCCAGCAGTTGCTGGTGTTTTGGGCTGCTGCCTTTATGTATTTAACAGACACCTCCTAACACTGCCTGTTCCAGCTCTCACTCCGTGCTCTGAACACTCTCTGCCGCTGGCCCCTGTACAAACATAATGCAGAGCGTGTGTGAACAAAGACGAGCTTTAGAAGACTGGCAAGGAATTGAGTGTCCTTAAAACTATTAATTGGGATGGAGGGAACAGGGAAGGCTTATCAGCACAGGCTGCTGGCACAGGAGGTCACAGCAGCAGCCAGCAGCGGCAGGTGCACACCACGGAATCCACGTGCATGTTGGAGAGGGACGGCTCCAAACAGAGCAGCTCTTCTCCTCTGGGGCTCTGCCACGGCTTAATTTGATTACACACGAGGGAGAGCCCGGGGGAGGGAGGGGAGGGAAGGAGCCAGGACCCCCCAGCACCCGTGTGGAATGAAGGGCCCTGGGCAGGGAACCCAGCGCGATGACAGGGACAGTGAGACACGGCAGGAGCCTCTGGGACACACAGAGTGAGCTGCTCTGCCTCAGCACAGCACAGAGCACAGAGCAGCCCCGGCTGGAAGGACACACTCGGGATATAAGGCCAGTGATCACAGAGCAGGAGGGTCTGGAGTTGGGGTGAGCACCACACACACACACACACTGACACTGTGTCCACAATACCTGTGAGTGCTCCGCCCTTCCCGCTCCCCACCAGCCAAGGCTTTCACCGTCTGGCCCTTTAACAACTGCCAAGAGACTTTTCCAACCAGAACTTGTAACTTAAAATTATCCGAAGTGTGCTCTTGCTTCCCTCTAGCCCTGAAATCTCAGAGGAGCACCCAGGCACTGTTCCTTTAAAAGACAGAACAATTCAGTCTCTATTGCATTCTGCCAAAAAAAAACCCAAACCAAAAAAAAAAACAACCCAGAGTCTAGAGCAGCTCCTCCAGACTAAGCCCAGGAATATCACTAAAGAAGAAAAATTTCTCTTGTTGAGATATTTAGATACAATATATTTTTAAATCTACCTTAAAACTGTCATGACACTACCTACCGGAGTCTAAATTATACTTCCAAAATTATATGTATTAATATCCAAAGTGTATAATTACAAAGGAGCTCATATATTTTAGAAACACCACACTTATAAACCTATTTTTTAAAAATAGAAACTCCCTGCATGACTGTAAGATCTGTATTTTAGGTCTCCTGCCTTCATGACTCAATACCAGCAGAGGCAACTGGAGTCCACATGTTTGAATGGGAGCTGCAAACAGGGATCTTCTATATTATGTCAAAGGCATTGATTAAAAAAAATAAAAAATAAAAAAACCTTGGTCCTGCAGAATAAAGAACCCCCTGAAAACAGTGGGAAAACTGTGCTGTTAAAAATTTTTCTTCTCAAGGGCTTCTTTCACTGAAGCAAAAGTTTTATTTGTTTTAAGCTACCCAGGAAACTGAAGCACTGAAAAATAGCGGGTTTGCCGGCTGAAAGTGTGATCAATTGAATTTACAAACAGCTTCATTATCAGATCAGTGATTTAAATCTACTAACTAGTGATGCGCACACCATGACTGAGCCTGCCTGTTGTCTTCTGGCAGTCTCTACGCAGAGACCAAGGGCTGAACATCTCCTGGACAAACCCACTGCTGGGCTCGTGCTGGACACACAGACCTCCTGCTGCAGTGGGAATGGCCCAGGAAATCTCTCCCACTCAGGACTGGAGCTGTTTGTGCTTCATCTGCACAAATCTGAGCGAATAAAACCAAACTTCATCAGTAATTCTTAAATGGGGGTGAACACATTTCCCATTCACACAGAAAATGGTATAAATAGAGCCTGACTAAATATTTAAAACAAGAATGTTAAATCCTGATTCAGATTGTATTGCATGTGCTTACAGACAGAAAGCTCTCTCCAGCCACTCACATAACTCCTGCTTTTATTCAAATATCAGCTTCACTGCTAATTTATTCCTGTTAAGTGGCTTTCAGCAATGCAAGTGTTTTAAATGCACACTTTTGAGGCAAATGTAAGCTTGCAGTGAGGTGCAGTTTGACATTTAAACCATCACATATTTTTGAACACAATAGGACTACAGGAGCATTAATGATTTTGAGCCAAACAGAAGTTTTAAAAGCAGAGTGAAATGCAGAGGAAAAGTGATTTACTTCTCTCTTCTTCACTGTTGCAACCCTCTTGATCTGCAGTCCAAAAACTTGAGCATTTTGGTACCATTGTAATAACTTAAAGTATCCCCACTGCACTTTTAAATTGCTGATAAAAATGTGCTTTAATGCCACGTGCATCTCAGCACACCTTTAAGGACACAGGTAATTCTAACTCTACTTGAAAAGCTGTTTTAGCTCCTTAGAGCCCCTTCCTCCTCCAGCACCCCCAACCCCAGGGGCTTAAGACTGTGACCCAAAAATTTAAATCCTGAAAGGTCTACCCAGTGTCGTGGGTGTTAAACCACCTATAAACAGTGCACTACCTTTCAGAGCTGGTCACACATCTCACCTTCCAAAACAACTGGGAGCAACACCCGTGTATGCCAAACTGGAATTTGCCAACGGGTAAGAGGTGCAAATTTCCACCACCTAAAAATACCTGATTAATGAAGGGAATAGCAAGTGACACTAAACTTTAGCAGTTCTACCAAGACCCTGCTATAATGGAATAGGCAAGAGAAGGAAACTCATTAATTTTATTGTTTTTGCAGCACTTCAGGACAGTTCCAAGCACAGCCCAGAGCCCACAGGCCCACTGCAGCACGTGTGGGGAAGAGCTGCTAATGAGCAGCCAGCACCTGCCTGGGTATAAAAAGTAGATAAAATAAACACAGGGGCAAATGAAATAAAGTTGGTTATTCCCTCAACAGCTAAGGAATGCTGCTGGGGAGCAGGACAGGGAGGAAAGGGCAGGAACAGCAGTGGGTGAGTGCCCACTGGTCAAGGTTACAATCCAACAACCTCATGTTCCAAGCAGTGACAAGGGCTCTCAGAGGGGATTGAGTGATTCCTGATGCAGTCTCTGTGCAGGCCCAGATGAACAAAAGCACCAGGATTTCTCTTAGAGGAAAAAAAAACTAAAATTACCTTCCATCCCTTAATACCAGTTGGGAATAAAACACACACAGAAAACACCACATCTCCATTGATCATGAGAAGCTCAGGAACCTCAGCACAGCGTTGCTGCAGTCAAAAATCAATGAGCAGAAGCCACCACTGTGGGATTTTCCGTATTTTGTTATAGGAAAGTCATCATGGAGAGATCAGTGTTCGCCTTTCCAAGCACTGTTACTCAGGTACCTTGTTTGGGTACTTTTGACTTACAAATTCCTGAAAAATTGCAAAGGAAAAACAAACAAACAAACAAACAAAAGCCCCGTATCCTAATACTACCACATGAAATCACTTTTTGTCCTCCCTCTTCTCCTCCCCGTGAGAGGATGAACTAACACATCCAAGACAGAGCTGATCAGGAACTGTCAGTTTTAATCAGAGCACTGTAGCTGTCAGTCACCAGTGGCCCTTGGGTATTTTGTTTCCTGAATATACAGAAGATTGTTATCCTGAAAGTTAGTCAGCATTTCAGGCTGCCAGACGGAAATAACAAGACTATTAGAAATGCTTCAACATCTGAGCTCTAATGGCTCAGCACACCAACACAGGCATTGACCCCTCTTTATGAGCCATGCCGGTGCAATAGAAATAATTTCTCCTTATTGCACAGTTGGAATTTATTAATAGTGTTGCAATTCCATATTAATTATTATTTAGCACCCATAGCATGCCTGAAACTGCACAAAATTAGTGCCTGGCCCAAGGCACTAAAGCAGCTCTGATTCAGTGTCTCATAACCAACATTTCATACACCAACCTGCTCCAGGACCAAGGCTGGGACAGCAGTGGCACTTGGGCAGCTGATGTTACATCAGAGTATCTACCCCGTGCCGATCCACAGTGGCTCTGGCTGGGACAGAGTTCACAAGCACAGGTGTGCTGGAGAAAACCAACTGGCAATGCAAACATGAAAATCCAGTGTCTTGAGGAAAATTATCAGGAAAGAAATCTTTTCAGTCTCACACTGACAAACGGAAAGTCTCGCTGCAGAGGATCACAGCAAGAGCACATCTGTGGACTTCCCAAACCACCCTCCTGCTGGCAAAGCTGTACTAAAGCAACTACCTAAGCCAGGATAAATGCAAAACACCCAAGGTCGTCACCACCACACAGGCACTAATCACGAAATGCAAAAGGTGACAGGCAGAAAGAAGTGAAAACTGCAAATCAACAACAGGGCAAGACCCCCCCCCTTTCCTGCTCCTAACTGCTCTGCTGGCAAACCCTCCCAAAGGATCCCTCCTCTGGAAGGAGGATGTGCAGAGAGCTCAGATCAGCAAATCCCAACACAGGCAGGGGATCAGAGTCAACCTGCAGGCAGGTTCAAGTCGGGCCCTGCAGGTGTCACAGAGACATGAGGCCCTTTGCCACTGTCAGTTCACCCACTCTCGTCACCAAGAACCCAGGCCTGGCATCCTGACACAGTAATGACATGTTTCTAACACAAATACAGAAAATGGGAAGCTATGAAACAAATAATTAACTGTGATCTGTTATTTACATAATTATTGGCAGAAGGCTGAACAAGGAGTAAGATGGATTACTGCAGTTTTGGTTCAGAGCAGCCTTAAAATAATAATAATAAAAAAAAAAAATCATCACATGCCAAGGCTGAAAGGATTTTCATTCCAACACGGGGTTCTCTCACTCTGCCAGCCAAGCTCCAAGCTGCTACTGCAGCTATTCTATGGATAAACCCTAGGCTTTTCTCTCTGCTCTTCTGTTCTGGCCACCAGCAGAAGCATAAGAAAGGTATTAAAAAAAACCCCAAAACAAAGAAAGAAACAGGAAGACTCTGTAGGAGACAATATTGTTCACCAACAACATAACCCAGGTATGTTCATATTTCTGAAGCCTGAATTTAAGTCTGGCAAGGCATAAAGCTGAGTTTTTCCTCTGTATTTCCTCTCCCTTCTCTTCAGTTAAAAGGGCTCTCCGATTTCAGTTGTGGCAGGAGATCAACAGTTCTGGAGAAGGTTGATTGATATTTATTCCCTTAAAAAACCAGGAGTATGGAACAGTGGGAGCTCCTGCACTGCTCCCATGACATGCTCCACTGCTGTCTAGAGGGATCAGCCTGATAGAAGGACTCAGTTCCTTCTTCTGTCACCCAGGATCCCACACATTCTCACTCTCCTCATTATTTATATACTGTTGTAAAACCAGGAGCGTGGAAATTAGTGCTCCCTCCCTTTCACTTCCTTTCCCTGCAACCCTACAGAAAGAGCTGAGTTACATCACACAGAAACACCCACAAAATAACAGGGAAAACAGATGTGCCAAGAAAAAAAGGTGCACGAGGTGCCTGCTGTGCTCACCAACTCTGGGGTAACTCGCCCAGTCCAGGAATAGCAGAGTGAGCTGTTGGACAGCACCAACCTCAAAGTGGGGGTCTAACAGTTAAGGACTCAGAAGGAATAGTTTGGTTTTGGGGGTTGTTGTTTGGTTTGGGTTGTCTGAGGGTTTGGTGTTTTTTTTTCATTTATTTTGCTGTGCCTGTCTCAGATTTGCCTCTTGACTTTCAGACCAAGAATTTCAGACCAATTCCCCAAAAATGCAGTTTTCAAGAGATGGCCATGCCCAACCTCTCTGGAAACCACGAGGTGTTGTTCACCTCACTGACACCTCTCTGGGCTCTGAGCCCAAGCCCATTTTGCTCAGCTCCTGTTAACTTCCATGTCCCCTCAGGCACTTCACGGGTCCTTTGTAGAGCTCATTTCGAGCACACATGATTTTTTTCCAGAACACTCATCATCTTGCATCCACAGGGCCAATTTCCACAAAACTCTCTCAGCCAGAAGGGCATCATCCTCCATTATCCATTTCCAGCAGACATCTCTCTCCATCCTTTGTTCTTACAATGCTCATGGTGCTTGGGAGATGTTTGCAAACATTTGCTGAAAGCTGCCCTTCCCTCAAATCCCTCCTCATCCTTTGGCTGTGCTGCCCACAAAATAACTCATATCTGCTCATCTCCCAGAGCCCCTCACTAATCAGTGCTGCCTCTTGTCTCCTTCAGGCTCTCCCATCCATGGCCTGCAGCTCTCCAGTAGCTCCGAGAGATGTGGATTAGAAGCACCTTGGGTGCATCACCTGCTTCAGCAGACGCTGCACAACCATGTCCTGGTCTATAAAACACATCAAGCAATGATGATGCAAACAAGCAACAACTCAGCAAGAGTTCTGACCTCCAGATTTCCTGCATTCTATCTCCTGAGTAGGTACCAGGAGCTCTTAGCAACAGTTATAAGGAACCTCAGTAACTTTACAAATCTTGTTTCATTCAGTGTTATATCACCTTTCCATCACAAGTTCCACAGCACTTGAAAGCCCAGGCAAGAGCTGTGGGATGCCACATTAGGGGAAAATTCACCAGCTTTTAACAACATCTGCTAAACTTTGTAACCCACCATGCTCCCTAACCAGTAGTTCATTTGCTTCTGATGAAATAAAGACTAAATATTTTTAGTTGTTCCTATTAATTATTCAAGTTGGCTGATGGAATTTAACCCTATTCCAGCTTGGTATGGTATTTGAAAAGTCCTGAAGGAATGATTACAGAATTCCCACACTTTTGATCACAAAGCTTCTGATATTGACAGTTGTGGAGATCAAGGGACTAATAAGATCATCACATTATTCTTAAGAACACACTCAATATTTATGAGGATCTTCACTCCATGTAATAAGGGCCACATTGACTGGCTATGATGGCTTGGATGCTTTGGGGATAAAATTAATCAACATGCATGAAAGAGGATCTCGGAGTCAAACAGGAAAATCTGCACCTAATAACAAAGATAGTCACTATCTGGCAAAGCTACAGCACAAGGAAGGAAAAAATACCACGATTAAACATAATAAGACTTCACTTGAAATGTAAAGTACTCTGGAACAAATTCTGCCAACTCACTTAAGAACTGGAAAACAAGAAGGAGCAGACTGCAGTAAAGCCCATCACAGAAGGAAAGCACAGCAGTATAGAATTAGATGCTCCTACCCAGTCCCCTCATCGTGCTGCTGAGCGCTTTTTGTCACCTGCTTTTGAGGTGCAGCAGGTTCAGTTGTAAGTTCCGCTCCCACTGCAGGACTTGCTGAATTTTGAGCTGGTCACAGGTACCTGTTGTCCAAGTGAAACACTGTCATCCTTGCACAGGCTTTCCCATGGTGACACTGCTGCTCAAGTGCACTCTGTCAGTATTATTTTCTGGTATTTTCCAAAGTTACAGCCCTTCCACAGCTGAGTCCTGGGCTGAGATTAGCTCAACAAGAGACAGAAGAATGAAGAGCTTGCACTGCCACTTCATGGTTTCCTCCCTGAAGCTGTAAGCACTGAGCATGGTCTTGCTAAAAGGGGACAAGGGGCTCTCCTTATCCCATTCCATATGGGATCTCAGGCTGCATGAAGCTCACTCAAGTAGGAAACACACTCTCAGCTGATATGTTACCATCACAAAAAAGAGTTCACAAGTAAAAAGAAGCAGTTTTGGCTCATAACCTCTTGAATGTCTCTGCACCTGGCAGTTAGTGCTGAACCTTTCCTAACCCTTCAGCTGGAGCTCATACTACATAGTTTGAAACTCGACTTTCAACTTTCAGCGATCATTTGCATGCGTGTATCTTCAAAGAATGGCATTTGATTTGCAACTACGTGTTGTAATGAGAGGCTAATTAACACAAATATGGCTATTAGCAAGTTGCAGACACTTAAAGGCCAGAGCCTGTGACGTACTGTGTGACAGGGATGGAGAACCTCAAGGATGAGCTGATACCAGCCAAGACTCTGCCACTGACTCCATCACCACAGGCAAATGGCTCTACAGCTCGGTTTCCCCTTCTGTAGTGGGATAGTGAGACTCATTTACTTTGCTGGGTAGTTCTCCAGCTTAATTAAATCGTTACCTTTAAATTAAAGGCACTACAGAAATGCCAGGAAGCAGCGTCTGAATTAGAAGGTGGAGGTGACACCCTAATGAAGCAACAGTGTTTTCATCGTCAACAAAAGGTCACCCGTGGAATAATTGTGAAACCGCATTCCAAGCTCCTGAAGGGAAGATGACTTTTCCCAAAACTTCATTAAGGAGGAAGATGCGTCCCAGCATCACCAGGTGGCTGAAATGCTTCAGGTTCACAGGTAAAGCTACAGTGGTTTCACTGCTGCTTGTTCTCCCTTGCCCTCACCCTTTGCCTTCCTAACAGCAGCAAAATATCACAGCTCTTGACAGAATGCTTTTTCCACAGGCAACTGTTTTCAGGATGATCAAAGACCTATTAAGAAAATTGCAGGGGATCCTTTCCCTTCAAGTTGGTAATGCTCAGCACAGTTTTCAATCTTTCCTTTCCAAGAGCCACAGTGGAGGCCCTCCCACTTTTTGTCTGGGACAGCTCCTCCCAAATATCATTGTATTTTAACATACTCCACACACAGTGGAAATTCCCAACTCTGTGTAAAAATAAGGACATTATTGAGATACCCACTACTACGGTGCAGGCTTTTTATTTTTGAAGTCCTGGAATAAACTTAAACCATAAGAAACAGGACAGTCCTTGGTGGAGGCCCAGTTTCATCATGGATTCCCAAAAAAGCTGCAACTTGAGAGTCAGGTGTGAGGCTGAGAAATCCTCAGAAACAGCACCCAAGTTCTGTCCCAGATACCAAAAGTCACATCCCATCCTAAACTCATTCAGTCCCTACTGGGAAGACATTAAACAAAACCCAGGAAAACTGGAGCCACTTCCTTGTGTGCTGCACCTCAAACAAGGTTACCCAAGAACAACTCGTTGTACACAATGTCCTTGTGCCCAGAGTGTCAGCACCACTAAACACCACATTTGCTCTTTACTTTTGAGCAATGCAAAAGCTTTCAATTTTAAGTAAAGCAAGATGTGCTATAGCAGAGGTCAGTCCAGTTCTTTCTATTACATAAGATGCTCTTGCATTGACTGGATATGTATTATCTGTGTGGAGATGTTAAAAAATAGTGGAAGATACCCAGAGAACTATATTTGGAACAAATAACTATATATATGATCTTTTTTTCTAGTGACTAAACATATACTAAATATATACTTGCATGCACTTGTTATATATATATATACACACTAAATATATACTTTTTCTTGCATTTATTTTTAGAAGGCCAAAATGACTGCAATCAAGTTCTCAGGTAGTATAGAAATTGTAGTACTGTGCCCATACAACTGGATTCTCTGTTTGCTTTTATCTGTCAGCTGCCTACTAATTGCTTTTGAGGCCACTGACCTGCTTTTGACTAAATTTGACAGCAGGAAGAAGTCCCAAAGCTCCCAACACTTCCATTTTAAAAAAAAAAATGGTTGGGTAGAGGCGAGACTCTCATAAGACAAGAAGAGAAAGGTTAATGACAAAGGTCAACTCCTCTTTGACGTCAGAGGACCCACAGGAGGGATCACCCTAGAGACACAAATCCTCAGGAACCAGTTTCCATTGGTACTGATGCTCTTCTAACACTTGTTTCAAATAGAGCTGGAACCAGAAATTAACTCCAGTTCTCACAACAGTTCACTGGCCTCAGGTAAATCATAACTTCTGATGCTACTTCCCCTGCCATAATGTGGCTGGTGTTAAAATCCCTTATTACGTTGCTGCAACAATTCATATTTGAAATGTACTTTGAAGGTCTGGAGAGTTGTATTCACTAATTATTACCTGTCCTGAGACATGAGCTGAATATTCAAAGTGCCAGCTTGATTCATCTGCAAGTGCACATCACATAAGCATGTGGTATGCACTAGGACTCAAAATACAAAAGCAAAGATTGCTTTCAGAGAAGACTTTATAATCAAGTCAGTTTTGAGCTCAAAACATATAATTTTTATTACCACAGCTCTCCTATTAGACTGGATTTAAATTATTCCATGTTTTGGATTAGCACTTTATAATAAACACCAGTTCGGAAAGTAAATACCAATTGACAGAAGACAAAAAGGCCATGCAAAGTTTGATTCTGTCCCCAGAGGCAAGTCTGATGTCTGAGATCTCAAACCTTTGATATCAGGCTGGATGCTAACAGATAAGATCCACAGGGCAGTTACTGAGCACTGCAAAAGCAGAGTTTATCCTGCAAATACTGGCAATCATAGCACTGGGACTGGCAATGCCACACTGCAGCAGGCAGGCATTTTCATCTTCTGCTTGGTCAGGCACTTTCCAGCCTTCCCAGAAAAGATGCTGCTTTCAGTTCTTGCAGGCAGACAAATCAGATAACAAAGGTCTTAGGGGGTTTTTTAAGCATGCACGAGGGGGAAATAGCTTCCCAGAAAGGAAACTTTCCATGTATTAAAGGAAAATGGTGCTTTGTAGTAAAAGTTTCTGCTAGAGACGTTCCTATTTGAGGGCAAGGGAGCAAACTACAATTTCCTTCAATAATAACAGGTTAACCTTGTATCTTCAAGCTTCCTCCTGGAGCAGACTGACTACCAGCCGAGCCCTCAATACCTCCCAATACCGCCCTTTACATTTTCTGAAGGAGCAAGCCCTGTCTGCAAATAATAATAATACAAAAAGCCACACCAGTGCCAGCTAAATTTTCCTTCTAATCCTCCCCATATCCCTACTCCAGACAAAACAAATACAACCTGGCCAACTTATTCTGACAACAGTGACGAGATTTATGTCCCTTGCACTCTATCACTGCCCTACAAACATACATTATTTTAATGTAGCATAAACAAATATCTGATTTGCTTAACACCACATCGAGTCCTACTGATTAAAACATATATATGCATAGAGCAAAATTTATACATGCACAAACTCCTTTATAAGCTCTGAAGATAAAATTATCAGTATTGCCAAACACAGAATATGCATTATATTCTAATGACATGAGACAGATGATTACCAACAAGCCTACTTCGTTTCTAATCAGGAAAAGTTTAGTGATGATCTTCCCTGCTGGGAAGGAACAAACGAGGAGTTCTCTCTAGGGATGGCACAGTAAACATCCCAATGCACATTTATTTCGGAGCTGAGCCTCATAGTAGTGGTACCCACCGAGGCACACAGTGCTTTCACACACTGCTGCTGGTCACGCATCCCTCAGCGCAGGATTTTAAAGTGTTTACCTCCAGAAAACCGAGCTTTGCAAAGTGCACTGCAGCTGCCTGGCGGCTCCTCCTGCGCTCTGCTGTCACCTGCCCGGGAGTTCTGCAGGGAAGGGACCCTCCTTGGCACAGGGCTGAAGGACAGCCGGGTTGTTCCAGGCGCTCCGCAGAAACAAAGCGAAGGGCGATTTGCCTCGCTGCGGTTTTCACTCCCGAACACACACTCGCATCCCCGTTCCGCACAGCCCGTGTCCCCGCGGCCGCACCTGTCACCCTGTGCCGGGATCGATAACGCGTCTGCCACCGCCCCCCGAACCTCCCCGAGCACCCTCTGCCCGCCGCCGCTCCCTCCCGAACCACACCGGCTCCGCCATCCAGCCCGCACGAACAAAGGACTCTCCTCTGATTTTCGATAAAATTCGCTCAAACTAGAGAACAATACCGGAGGGGCCGCACAATGGGCACCGCATCCCTCCCGCCGTCCCCGCTCCATCGCCGCCGCCCCCCGCGCCGGGGACAGCCCCGGGCACGGCCGCGGCCGCCCCTGGGGACGGGCGGGGCGGGGGGCTGCGCTCACCTGCCACCGTGTACCGGTCCAGGTAGTTGAGCACGTTGCCCACGCTGAGGATGCCGGCGGCCGCCACCCGGGCCCGGCCGAGGCTCGGCGCCTTGCGGAGGGCGGCGGGGCGGTCGGGGTGCTTGCCGCCCGCCGGCGGGTTCATCCTGCCCGACAGGGTCTGCACCTCGCCCTCGGCGCCCCGGCCGCAGCAGCCCCGCTCGCCGTCCTCCTCCTCCTCCTCGTCGCCGGCTCGCAGCCGCCCGCCGCAGCCCGGGCTGCTGCCGGAGGAGCCGTCGCTTTCCAGGCACATCATGGGCTGCGGGACGGGGATCTCGGCGCGCGGGGTGAGTGACTGACTGAGTGACGGACGGAGGGACAGACCGACGGACACCGGAGCGCTCAGCGCCGCATCCCCGCGGCCGCCCCGAGCCTGCCCGGGACCGGCCGCCTCTGACAGCGCCGGCGGGGCGGGGCCGGGAGGCGGAGCCCGGGGCTGGCTCCGCCCTCCACCCCCCAGCCCCGCCCGCCGCGCGTGCCCCGCCCCGCCGGCCCCGAGGGGTCCGTCAGACCCGCCCCGGGCGGCACCGCGGGGCGGCTCCTCGGCCGGGCACAGAGCAGCCCTTTGGGGGTCTTCTCAGTCCGCCTCAGCGCGGCCCCTCAGCCTGGTTCAGCACGGCTTCTCAGCCGGGTTCAGACCGGCCCCGAGAGTGTTCCCTCAGCCCGCCGCAGCCGTCCACAGACCGGCCCTTAAGGGGGTCCCCTCAGGGCGGCTCTTCAGCCGCCCCTCAGCCCCCCACAGACCGGCCCTTACGGGGTCCCTCAGCCCGCCTCAGACCAGGCATGAGGAGATCCCCGCAGCCCGCCTGAGGGCGGCCCCAGCCCGGCCCTGAGGGGTCCCCTCTCAGCCCGCCCCAGCTGCCCTGAAGGGGTCCGTTACCCGCCTCTGGACGGCCCCTCAGCTCACCTCAGACCAGCCATGAAGGCGGTTCCTCAGCACCTCAGCCCGGCCATGACGGCATCCCCCCTCAGCTCCCCTCAGCCCGCCCCCTTCAGCCCGGGACCGGCCGGGTCTTACCTGCCCAGCATCACCCACTGAATGACTTCCCTTTATCTACCTTTATTATTCTACAGCGCTGCACAGCGGGCTTCAAACACACCGATGGGCAGAACTGTGTAGTTACCTGGAAAAAACCAAAAACTCTCCTTGCCTACTCTGAGCGCTCAGAGCTGTCTCCAGGCACATGGGCTGTCAGGAAAGGGATGATTTGAGGCAGGGCAAGGGCTCCCTGGAATGTGCCACCAACCTTGCGGCTCCCTGCCTGGCCCCAGATGATTTTCCTATTGCACAGAAGTAGCTTCAGGAACAACACACATCTTCAAAGGAAGTAAAATTGCTCCAGAGTTCCCCCCCACTGCAAACAGTTCCATCCCGCTCCCTATAAAGTTCCACCTTTGAGCTAAGAACGGCCAAGAGACTTTTCATTTCAAAAGGAGGAGTCTTCAAAGAGATAAAAGTGTTCACAACCAGAGTGGCTCCAGCCTGTCGTACCTGTCATAAAACTACAAAAGGTAACTAAAAACAGAGAAATAAAACGACTGCTGGAGAGCCAACGTGCTCTTGTCCAAGAACAGCACGTTAGGATTTCGGATTTCTCTCAGTCTGTTGATCTTACCTAAGAAAATATGTCATGATTAAAGCCTTTGTCTCCGGGATACACATTTAAACAAACCCCCATCGCTTTCCTCTGAGGAACGTGGAGCTCTCACAGCACAGCCCGTGTGTGCTCAGCATACCTGGCTGTGCCACACCCTGCCACCGATGACACCAGCGACCGACTATGCCAGAAATCTGGAGAGACACCACCAAGGGAACCCCCGGGATGCTGCCGGGGGTAAAAGGGCACTTTTTGATGAGTCAGCAGCAATTCGGGGCTGTTTGAGCAACGCCACTGAGGACAGGAGCAAACACCCTTCCTGGCGACATGTGACACTCCCTAGTGCTAAGTGACATTTTAATGCTGAGAGTGGGTCTGCACAGACGATCCAGAGTTCATTTCAGTGACAGAAACAACATATCTGGATTAATGATAATGTTCAGGTTGACTTGTTGGAAGTCTAGGGGAATAATTTTTTACTCCATAGCAGCATCTGCAGTTCAGATGTGACTGACTGTATGGGAGAGGTTATACTGGCAAAGCTGCTTATTCACATCCCCACTAATTCCACTATTACAGGGGTGTACTTAATTTGGTCAAGTGACAGTGCTCACCAAGAGTATAATACAGCCCAAAAGGAAACAAAAAACAAAACCAAATCAAAACCCCATCAGAAAATGGTAGAATTAAAAAGAAGGGAAAAAATAAGAAAAAAAAAAAGGGGGAAAAGAAGTGAAGTGGCTTCACAGGGACCATCCAATTTGCCCAGCACTGGAGGCAAAACTCATGTGTTCTTTAAGCCAGACATATCAGGCATTAAACAGGGCTGAACTGCAGGTTCAAGGAGCTCCACAGAGACCAACTAAAGTGTCCAGGAGCCCTCAGATACACATGGTCTGATCCATTGTCTGTTCTACTCTATTTTTTTTTCACTCCTTGAGCTACCCCTGGGCTCTGCACACAGAAAGCAATGTTCAGAAGATGTTAATGATATTAAAAGGCAAGGCAGAATTAAAGACCTTAGTCTTATGGATCAAGTGGTTCTCCTGAAAGCAGTTAAGAAAGCAGAGTTTTCCTGAGGAACTGAAGTTTAATTTAATTTCTTTCCATTTAACCAGTACCAAGCACAAAAACAGAGGTGGCACTGAAGCCAAGGTGGTTTACTGTATGTTAAAATAACTGCCTAAGAAGGCTGAGGAGTGACTTCTCCAAGTCCCCTTGATCCAGCAAATCCCCCAAAAAAGAAAAACCATCCCAAACACCAACTTAAGGTCAGTGCATATGCTCCAAAGTTCATTCAGGCTTCTGATGGCCATTGAACATGGAGCAATGCAGGACCAAGGTCGCACGAGCACCCTTTTATTTCTGACATAGAGAGGAGTTTCAGCTCAGAGACATCTGCAGACACAGCATAAAGAGGCACTGCTTGGGCAGTGAGTTACAGCGACACACAGCATCTTGCAGCCAACCCTAACACCTTCAACTGTACATGGAAAACTCACAAACACAACAGATGCCAGTGCATCCATGTAATGAGATTTATGTAAAGGAAAAGCAGAGGGAACTGGAAAAAACGTGATAGAATTGACTTTAGTGGCAGGATGAATCATATGACTGAACTGCTAAAATCACTGGTTACCACCTCTTAAGAGGAACAGCGTGGATTGCAGCTCAGAGACATTGCTGGGTTTGGCTGTTACAGGTTGTTGAGAGGCAATTTGATTACAGTGTGCAAGTTCTAACATGGGGAGAAAAATGCCAGTTTTAAGAGCTCTAATCAAGAGGGGAAAGGCATAGCAAAAACCAGAACAATGGCTGAGAGCTGGAGTTAGAAAAATCCTAATGAATCATCTGGTTCACATTTGTTACAGAGTGATTATCCTCTGGAACAAAATGCTAAAGAAGGGGTGTATTCTCTATCCCTCTATCTCCTTCAATCCAGGTTGACTGCCTTTCTAGAAAGTGTGTTATTGAATTCAACATGAGCCGTTGCACTCCCTGCAGGGAGAGTGGGGTGTAATTTCATGATACAGGAGGTCAGGCAGGGTGGGTTAAAGTACCAAACCTGAAGATATGAGTTCTTACTCTGCTTACCAAGTACACAACGTTTTCTGCACCCACTTCATTTGCTAGATTGATCTGAGCCCCTGGGAAAGCACATTACAGCAACCTAGTCCTGAAATGGTGGTTACAAAAGAGGAGTGTCCCCACAGCCCGGGTGATGAAGGTGGATGGCATCTTCCTGGGTACTGGGGATGCTGTGTCTGTCTTAAAGCTAAGGAAGCTCCCTCACACTGGGATCACCATCAGGAGGTGTGTGGACACAAAAGCAAATCTGAACTTAGGTAGCTCATCCTTCTGCTTCTTCCAGGTTATGCAGGTCATCTCTGCTCCTGAAGGAGCTCTGACCAGTGTCTGCAGATTGCAGCTCACAAGGACTAAGCGAATCAGCCGCCTTCCTGGAGACGAGTGACACAGCCTTGTTCATGTCCCTGAGAGCCCCTCAGCCCATACCCCATCACTGTCTGGTCCCAGGGGCCACAAACACAAGGCACTGTGTGGGTGACACCAAAGGACAGCAGGCACAGGTCCTTAACCAGGCTCTGCTGAGGGAACTGGCTGCATATTCAGAGAGGAAGGAACAGACTCAGTTGTTAGTGGCCCTGCTCTCTCCCAGTGCAGTCAACAGAGCTTATCCCTTCAGGGATTATTTTCTTCCTTTCATTATTTTGTTAGTGTCTTAAAAGCTTGAAAATGTTTATTTTAGTTTATCCTAGCCTGCACTTATTGATTTTCCCTCGCCTCCAGAGTTCTAGAGAGGGTCAGTGTGAGCAGAAGTGCTGCTGGTTGACAACAGCTATAACTTACCTGGGAGCAAACAAACCCACAGTTGCCAGTGCACCAACATTCACTTCAGTGTCACAGTCCAGCCTGTCCATGGGCCAGACCTGGCCTGCAGGAAGCTTATGACCATCCTCCCACCTTCTGTCCCCTGTTTGCAGAGGGGAATAGGGGGTTGAACCACCCACAGAAGGTAAAACCCAGATGTGAGTCCTGTTTTTAACCAGGTTGGACCTTACCTAGTCCTAGCAGTTACTACAGCCTGAGGAACTGGACCATCGAGAGGACATCACATTATTTGGAAATAATGGAAATTATCTCTAACCCAGCTTATTTAAAATCCAGATTTCTTCTTCAGTTAATAAAAATCTTGGGAAAAAACCCACACTTTTTGTACTTCAGAAAAGTCACAATAATCTCTAAACCATAACTGTCAATGGACTGAAGTGTCCCTGAAGTAAGGTTTTGTCAAAATGTGCACCAGTGTAGCTACTACCATTATCAGGAGCAGTGACTGCCTTCAATAATCCAACATGTTCAACTGTAAATAATTATGACTCAAACCTACTTTTGTCCTTTTCCTGGGTTTTCCTTTATGTGATTCAAAATCAGGACTCAAACAGAGACACACACACACACACACAGCTTCTCACTTAGGAAAAACAGAGCTACACAGAACACCGAACTACAGGATCACAAACCCCAGATTTGGGGTTATAAGCCTTAACCTGACCCCATTTCATGAAAGGTCGTATCATCAGGTGGTGATCAAGGCTGTGAGAGCAAAACACAGGACAATGACAGGAGTCTCTCCAGCCCTGTGCATTTTTGAGCTTCAAACAGATTGCAGCTCTGTGGAACAAGAACCCCAACCCTGTAATTACACACCTACATTCCCATTATGCCCCACTGTTATCTCTTGGCTTCCTTTTTCTTCACAAACTTCTCAGCTGAATTAACCTGTTGCTGACAGTTGACTTTACACAGCAGCATTTACAAGCTCATCCAGCTCAGAGGTTTCTTGGGACAGCAGTAACCAGGGGGATGTGATGAGCATCAAGCAGCTCTTCCAAACCAGTGAAGGAGGATATCCATTAGCACATATCACCATGTGTTCCAGCAGTCACTCTCTCAAATTAAGCTCTCTACCCTAAACTGCCTATAGAGACCAGCCCTGGATTTAGCTATTCAATGTGTTCAACACTCAGTGATGTGAATCAGCCCCTGGTCATCATCCTTTTCCCTCTACACTCAGATATGATACATCTCACTGAGAGAGCTCTGGGCACTGACCATGTCACCTCCAGAGCAATTTCATTAAGCAAGGAAGATATGAACAGTCCCCTAAAATGAACAGAAGTTTAAAAATCTCTCAGAAGGCAAATTAGACTTGATGTTGAAAGTGTAGCAGTAGTTTAATCCTTGAATTCAACAGAAACACAATGGAGACAGAGGCAATGAATTAAAGGAAAAATCCACAAACAGAAGCTGGCATTCCAAGGCCCAGTTCCTTTCTGATCCTTGCACTGCTGTGCTTGAAATGATAAACTGGATGCAAAAGGAGCTGTATTTCCATGAAAACATTTAGCTTTTGCAACAATACCAGCAGCTGCTCTCACCCTCCCCTACAATCCTACATAAGTGCCTGAATATTTGTTTGTGAATTTTTCAGTTACAACATTTGTATAATGTTCCAGCTTGCCTGGCATAGAATAGCTCACGCCAACCAAACCCAAATTAAAGTAAAAAACCCACACCAAAAAAAAACCCAAACCCTCCAAACAACCCTGTTCTCCCCAAACAGTTGGTACAGCAGGCAAACACCAGCGCTGTCCTCAGCGATTTCTTAGGGAATGGCCTTTGATGTTCAGGACTGTTGGATGCAACGATCCATCTCCAGAAGTCCTGGCCTTTGTTACATTCTGAGGAGTCTCAGTGCTCCAAGTAAATGGAGTTTGTGGTCTCACCCCAGGTCCCAGCAGGGACTACAGGGACTACGGTTACCAATACGCCACATTTTGGGCAAGTTTTGTCCCCTGTTTGAATAAAGGATGTAGAGCCTGAACTGCCTCCACCCACTGGAGCTTCTGCAGAGGATAAGATGCATCTTTGCCCTTAGCATCCCACTTCTCAGAACAGCCACATTCTTGAGGTCTGATTAACCAGCATTTAAGAAGCCAGTGTGGAATGGGTAGCTACAGAAATAGCATTCTTGCACTACCCCAGCAATTTAGGAAGGGACTGCCAGGTCCATGTGGGAGCAGAGGAATCCCAAAACAATAAGGACAGACCCAGCAGTTACCAATTCATAAACAGCTGCCTGGCATCTTACAAAAAGGCTCAAGCCATGAGAAGGGGATCCTTGCAAAAACAACAGTAATGGGAACGGTTTCACTGTTCGGTTTTGCCCACATGGGGACAGATAAAAGATGAAGTCACACAAAGTGGAACAGGCTGGAACTGTGCAGCTCTCTGTGGTTTTCTCAGTTGAGTTAACTCATTTCAAGACCAAATTTCCTCGAGCAACTTTGAAAATTCCAGATTAATACCAGCAGCTGTAATTAGGGCTGAGCATCCACTGTCCCTGACATCGTCCCCAAAATTACAATGTCACATGATTTATGTCAGTACATCATCAGGGTCACTGGAATTTACAGGGCTCCAAGTGGACCAAAGCATTCATAGTTTAAAAAAAAAAACATTTATAGCCTCAGCACCCAAAGGGTGGATCTGTGCCTTCAGAAGAGGGGTTTATTTATTTCACACACAAGAATGCTCGTGCCTTTTCAGCACTTACAGTGAAGCCGTTTGGTTTATAATGGGATATTGGGAATGCACTCTTCTAGACTACCAGCAATTACACCCTGGGACTGAATGACTGCCTGCAATTCTATGGGACAGCATTTGACAACTAGATATACAGGATGGAAGGAACCATCCTAGTTATTCCTGGTGCTTCAATACTTAGTTCAACAGTCCCAAGCTCTTGAGTCCACACTGGTGACTGATCCACTTGATCAAACAGAACAGACCTTGCAGGGGTTGCTTCACTAGTGGATTGCTCTGCCCAGCTTGTAAAGAGCCCAAGAACACTGGTCAAAGAGCTCTTTGTCTATCACAGCAAATTCTATACCAGGAGCATTAAAATAAAAAAGAAAGGAAGAGAAAGGCAGTCATTCTTCAAAGCCAAAGCACTACTCCAAAATTAGAAAGCTGAGCTGGGTTTCTACCCAAGGCAGCAGTGGTTGCAGGTACCAGTGAGATGCTTTGAAGGGATCACACTTTGAATGGAGTCAGGATCAGGGAATTTAAGAGTGATTTGAAGAACATCCAAATTATTCCGGGATCATTCAAGTCTTAAAAGAAGAAGAAGGAGGTTCTCAATCCACTGCTGAGGTAAAATAGCATGGGGTGGGGAGTAGGTAGAGTTGAACTTAAGTTTCTCTCTTAAGTTTGGATAGCTTAATAAGCTGGGATGGAGAGCTAAGGCAGAGGAACAAAAAATAGAGATAGATGCAGAGTAAAGGGACATGTGCAGTGACAACTCTGGACATTATTAGCAGCTACTGTTTCTGAGTTCAAACACTCCTGTATCCCAGTCAGAGAAGCTTTAACTTAGGCTTCATTTTCAACTGGAAGGAGAACAGACCACGTAACTAATGTTGGTTGTGATTCATGAAGGTGTGCTCACACCTGGGTCATCTTTCTTGTATGCAAACAGAACACAGCCAGAGTAATTACCTGACTATTGTTAGTGCTTGGTGTCTTAACAGGAACTGTTTCACAAAGCTGGAACAATCATGAGTCCAATTAGTCAAGAGAAGGGATAGAGAATGATAACAATTAGGAAGCCACTCACTTCCTGAGAAAGAGGCTATAGAAACCATACTATTATCATAGGAAGGAAAAATTTTGGTAACTTGGAATATAGAAATAAAACAAATTGAGAACAAAGCAAAAGGACTCTGTAAGCACTGGTTTCATTGTCCAGTCCATTTTAACCCAGGAGCAGTGCTGACAGCACTCTGCCTCCTCTTACCTAACGGGGCAGAGCTGTCAGCAGCAGGCTGAGCCCACCAAGGCCTAGAAACTGTTAAGCCAGACCTTCAGAAGTTGTTTAAAAAGCTGGACGAGGGTGCTCTGGTGTGCTGATATGAAACATGCTAAGAAGTGTTCCCAGAGAACTCCCAGGGGCCCGGAAGGATGCACATGTTGTGCCAGTAGTTCAAACACAAAGGCCTGCCAGGCTGGCACAGCCCTGAGTGAAACCCGTGAGGGCTGACATGGGACTCGGCTCACAGAAAAACAGGGGGTCATATAATCAGTACCAATGAACAAGGGTTTATTAAAAGGTACAAGTTGCCAAAGGAATTTGATTTTTATTTTGCTGGGATCAAAAGCTTGCTTGCCTGCTGAGAGTGTCACTGGACTGGACCTGTGCACAACACTCGGGGTCATGTGCCGTGCTGACCAGGGAGCCCCAGCAGCTGAGCCTGAGCACAGCACATCGAATGAGTTCAACCTGGGTAGGAAACAAGGCACACAGTGTGAGTGGGGATATGTTCCTAAGCATATTGCTGAAGGAGTCCCTCAGGAATTGCAGCTCTGTTTGCTTTAATGCAGTGTTAGTGACAAGGGAGAACTCAATCAACAGCCGTGTTCCAGTACAGCTGTCAGTGAACTGGGACAGCAGAGCTCACTGCTGCAGTGGTGGGGATTGCTCAGCGAGTTGGAATGATCTCTTTAATGTCTAAGAACATAGACCACAGGTTTTACAGACCAACTGACTGTACTTTGGAAAGCAGTGCCTTTGGAAAGGTGACTAGGCTGACAGAGAGAAGTCCAAACCCCAGGAATTCCCAGCACAGTGCCTTGGGCAAACAGGCTCTCAGCCCCTCAGAACTGGAGCAGACTGCAAGAGCTGTCACGGTGTCACATCTACCCCTGACACAGCAAGTGCAGCTTTGTTGACTCCCACTCAGGAAGGCTGTTGATAAACAGAAGAGCACTCAGGAAACAGCTGCAAGAAAGATGAAGGGGCTGGGAGTGATGTTTGATAACAGCAGATTCAAGAAGCACACGTGGCTTCAGATTTTTAGGCCAAGGGCTGATTTGCACAGGGTTTTGTGCATGTACATAGGAAAATTAATTCAATTGTTACAGTTGTCTGTGTGACCAAACTGTAAAAAAACCCTGACCAGCTGGATGCAAACAAACAAGTTGCATGTTCAGTAGTATCGAAGATAATTAGCTGGAGCAATTCACCAGCAATTGTAGCAGTTCTACTTTACCAAAAATTATTCAAGTTCAATATTTTTCTAAAACCTGTTCAAACAGGAAGTAATTTACAGAAATCTAAAACATACAGACTATCAGATTAAATTGCCAGAAAAGGTCTCATCTGCCCTAATAGTCTGTTTTTAAATATAGTCAAATTGAAATGTATATATACACACACACACACACATACATATATAATAAGAATAAACCTTAGGGCAAGCATTTCTGTTTGTTCTAATGCCTTTTTCTTTCTGTACAAGTGCAAAGACAGGAAAAAAAGGCTTTCACTGCAGTGGCAAGTGGTGCTACTGAAGAGCCTAAATGCCAACTGTTCTTATCACTTCTCTATTTCTGTGCTCATTGCTGCAAAACATAACGAACCACAATTGATACGTGGCAAGAGGGCAAGGTTTGTAAGCTTTGCTAAATAACACGGAATTACAGAGTCAGAACAAAGCTAGAGGGCATTGCTGAAGCACTTAATTCTACAGAATAGAACAAATTTCTCAGGACTGCTCTTTCCAACTAGCTCTTTTTAGCACCTAATTCTTCTAAGATGCATCTCAGCACAGCTACTGCTCATTTGAGCTCACCCTGAAATGTAACCCTGCAGCAAGACCAACCACACAACCCTGCAAGGTAAAAGGAACAAGGTAATTGTCTGTCTGCACCTGTAATACTGGAAACTGCCACTCTCCTGCTGTTCAGGAACATCTGCCTGGACACCTGCAGGAGTCCTACTGCCCTTCAGAGCACCAGATCCCAGACACAGGGTCCTGCAGATCAGTTCTGACAGATCAGTTCCTGCTCCATCCCACTTTACTGCTGAGATCACTGCAGACAACTTCACTGCAAAGAGGGCTGGGCTGGATATTGGAAAAACCCACTCCAGCAGGAAGAATATTGCAAGGTCTCCAACCTGCATCACTTCCTAAAATGACTCAAGCAGCAATATTCACACAGATGTATGCTATGGCTTATTTGACAAATCCCACACATTCACCAGTACCACTGTAAAGAACATTAAAAATAAACCCTTTGCAAGTGAGGTCCTTGCCTTGCAATAGAGGTTCTGGTTCAATGCAACTGTAACTCAGGTTTTCCTGCCATTCACAACCTGCACAAACTGCCACCAGCAGTTCCTTTAATTGAATTAGGGCCAGGTTGTAGAATCAGGAAACGTGCTCTGTGCTCTGAGGGGATGATGGTGCAGCACATGTTCTACCAGAGTATGGACATTCAACACTGGGTCACAGGCAGGTCTGAAAGCATTGTAGCAAAATGTGTATTGGCCAGAAAGTTTCCCAGTTATCACAAAAACAGAGGTGAGTGGCCTTTGGTAAACACTGGTGGAGATAACCAGACTCCACCTCAATGCTGCTCCTAAAATAATAGTTCAGTTTCCCGCTACCTACAACAAAATGATTATCTCCTGATGGCACCTGGTGCTTTTAATGTCAACTAGCTTGGGTGTATCTGCATTACCTTCTCCTTAAAACATGGCTTTGGAAAGGCCTTCCAGACCTCCATTTTCCAAAATAAGTTTCTTCTCCCCTAACAGCTCCAATTTAGAAACTCTTTTAAAGCTTCCCTGTTCCAAGAGTTATAAATTTTTATCTTGTTTCCAGACCAAGTTCATGCCTGGCCCAGCCATACCCTTTTGCTCTTTGACTAATGCTGTCCTTTGGTTTAAATCTGTTTCTCTTCCTGTTGTTCATTCCTGCAGTGTATTTATAGATAGCAGAACTCTTTCCTTCTCTCATCAGATGGGTTCCTGGGGTGACTGGGAAATGGATAAGGTTTTACTGTACTTGTTTCAGAGCTAAGGACCTGCAAAGCTGGGTGAGATTTCACTCCTGCTTTGTACAATCATCAGTGCCCCCTTATCCTTCCTGATTACCAGAACTGCAGTTGCTTTTTTCCCACCTGGCAGGTTGGATCCAGCCCTTGACTTGCCCTCACATCCTTCTCCCCACCTGCTGTGTCCAGCAGAAATCCCTCTTGGTCTGTGGGCTCACCATCCTGTTTTGTCTTGCTCAATTTTATCCATTTCAATTCCACTACATTCCCCAATTCTCCAGGAATGTAAATCATTACAAATATTGAATAAGATCCCATGTTTTGTTAGGAACACCATTACTTTTTGCCCTCAGCTCATTTCACTGGTTGTGTCCCTCCTCTCCACCTGTGTGGTTCTATTCTCAAAGGGCAAATCTGTTCAAACACTTTTTCCTATATTCCCTTCTTTCAGAAGGCTGGAGTGGAGAGTCCTGTACTCAGGTAAGAGCCTGGAAATAATTGTACAACAGCTGACAAAGAAATTCCAGACCTTTTCCATATTCAAGTGTGTTGGTTCCCCTAATCAGTTCTCCCTTTGAAACAGAAAATCTGAATAGCAAACCTACTTTTGTTTATCCTTTCAGTTAATTTAAATAAAATCAATCTATGATCACCCCAGCCAGCAGAATGTTTTTCAGCAACCTCTTTACCATATCATTAACACTTGGAAGAATCATTTTTGAAGTCATATCATCCCTTGTTGATTCAGGCATATTTTGATGAGGAAAATCCATTAGATATTATATCCAGGGCTATCTGACCTTGCAGTGATGAGCATTTGCTCTCCAGTCTATTATCTGGGAGGTTTGTCTTTGTGTGATAGTCCCCAGTAATATATGGCTCCCTAATAACACCACAGAGATGTTATGCAGATATAATTCTAATTAAAGAGAGAAGCCTTCCAGCACCAACAGGCTGGCCCTCCTGGTTCCTCACCCCCTGCCTTGTCCTGAGCACCAGACAGAAAGGGGAGCAGTTGTTGTGCTGGAATTTTCTTCATAATGCAAATGGATTTCAGAGAAATAATTTACACAACATCCAGGTTGCAGAGAAGATTGAGAAGTCTGAAACTGCCCCACAGAGTCAACCTTTTATGTTAGAACAAACAAATAATACAGTGCCTGCCTTCAGTTCTGTTTGCACGAGTGTTAGACTGTGCCCCAGCCAGAACGAAAAGCTGATTTTATCAACACTGTTGATCCATCCACTTTCCACCACTATGAAAAATAGGCTCAGTGGTACCCTTGAATCTAAATTTTCAGCTTTTGCATATAAAAGCAAAAACAAGGCCTTGGAAACATTACTGTTGAAAAAAAAGCTGCCACATCTTTCTCTCTGAAGAAACCACAACCTGTTGAACTGCAAAGTCCTTCACAATACACAAGCCCCAGCACTTTTATCACTGCAAAGCAGCTGGCCCTTGATACCACATGAATGTGCTGTGGGTTTTCTTCTCCATACAAATATTTTTAGCATGTGGGTTTTCCCTGATTTTTGGTGGACTGAACTCCCTGAGGAATGGGTGTTGGCATGCAGTGAACTTTCTCACATCTGAGCACCATGGGAATAGTCCTGCCCTCCACATCCAGCCCATGGAGGAGTGTGCCATAAAAACAACATCCTTAGGTAACTGACTTCTTAAATTGCAGCTTTCCTCCCAGGCCCTTGGAAACAGCCTCCTCCCACACTGATTTACAGCTTGTTTGGGTCTCCCAGGTAAGAGCTGATTTGCTTTTGTCAGTTATCACCGAGAGGGTGAGGAAAAACTAATTTTATAGGAAGCAAACCCTGAGCTGACTCCAGGCCATCAGAATGCCCTGCTCCATGTAACCAGCTCACTGAAGAGGTGTGGTTTTGGAACAGCAGCAGCAAAAATTATACCAGACAAATAAAAGCAGTTCTGACAGATTCCAAGGCTTGTCCCAGCACAAGACACTTCACTCCTTTTTCTTCCATTCAACAGTCACCCAGTAAAAGTGTCCCCAAAGAGATAAGAAAGACCACTTTGGTGGAATCATGGCCAAAAAATGAGCCCAAACGAGTGCAAGGCTTTGCACAGGTAAGCCCAGGGAAGCCTTGCTTGTTCACAGGCAACTTAAAAAATAATTTTAGTGTCCAGGAGAGAGAATTCCCTCTGAACCAGCTCCCCACTGCTGCCCACCTTCTGTGACATGAGCTTGGATAAAGCACAGAACCCACAGGCTTCTTGCTGCCAGCCCATGCTCCTCACACCCTGGGGTGCCACACTCCTTAATCGAGGCCTTTCACATCAATATCTTCACTTCTATTTTCTGTATTTTTTTTTTTAATCATCATTTCTCTGTTAGGGGCCAGGCAGGGTGTGCACAGCGGTGAGGGCCTGACTCCCTGACCTTTGGGTGCTGGATGCCGCTTGTGGCACCACGGTGACTCGGTCTGCTGTGTCGGGAGGCTTTGGTTTCAAAGCACTGGGGGCAAGTCAAAGCGAGCCACTTGCGTGGGACTTTGTTGCAAGGATCACACGTTTTCCACCTGCGGATGTCCGTGCAGGAGCAGAGAAGTAGCCAAGAGTTGAAGTATTTGAATATTAGATAAAAAGAAAGTGCGGGAGAGTCACACAACGTCACACGGTTCCTGCCAGGAAGCGATCCCGGGAGCTGCTGCCGTCCCAGCGGAGGAGGCACAGGGAGGAAGGCTCAGGGTCCCGCCCCGTGGGCGTTTGAGGTAGGACAAGCCCAGGAGCGCAAACATTTCTGTCACTGCCGCGTTTTTACCTCACTGAGCAGTCTGGTAGCACTTCCAGATTCTTCACGTTGCCGGGAGGCATCCAGCTGATTTTCCATGCTCCTCCCGTCCCCGGGCTCACGCTGCCAGCCTGGAGCAGAGCTAGACTGCACCGGGCCGTGCTGCCCGGGGTTAACCTGCTCCTCACACCTCCCGCTCTGCACATTAGCAGAAAGCACCAGAACGTGCTCCCGTTTCCTGGCGGCAGCAGGACTTCAGCAGAGCTTGCAAAACACTTTGCAAGTCGCTGATGGCAGGTGCAATAGAAACATTATTTACCACTATGTTTTCCTGGCGGCTTTCCTAGATCTTTCTCGGAGCAGATGGAGAATGAGCAGCACTAAGGCTGAGCTGTGGGTGCAGTCATTCACACGTGCCTAATACTCCTCTGAGTAGCAACCACTACTTAAAAAGTGTGCTTACCATCAGTCCTACAACAGCCAGAGTCCTCCCCTGGCACAACCACCCAGAAAATACCGTTCTCAAGAGCTCCCTGGGCAGCTGGAAGGGGCTTCTCCTGCCACAACCGGGGCTGAGAGTTACAGCACAGGAGCAGTGACGAGGAAAAATATGTGAAGTATTTTCCTCCAGCCCCAGGGGACAGGTCACAGTCCGATTAGCATGAAACAGGGGGAAGAAGACTTTGAGTATTGTAATCAAACCACCTTGTGGGAACAAGGAAAGGCGGTTTGTTGCAGAATAGTGTGAGCAAGCAGATGCATTACAAGTCACAGATCATCTGCACACATGACTCACCTTAAAACCCCCTGCAATGCTCCCTCACCTTTCCTTTCCCAGCCCCCAAGAGCCCTGGAGAATGCACCGTGTCCATGATCCAGGAGCAGAGTGCTCAGCCTGGGAGGCAGAGCAGGTGCAGAGCACACCTTCACCGGGAATGTTCCTCTGGATGGAACCCTGTGCTGCCCTCAGGCCGTGCTCAGCCTGGAACACAAGTCAGGCTTTCCTGGATCAGCCCAAATTCCTTCTAAAAAGCGTCAGAACAACGAACGGGGGAAAAAATACTCAGAGCAATTTGAAAGTATTTGTATAATGAAGACTGTTGTTACACCAGCTCAGTCTCAGCAGTTTAAATGCATATCCTGGGAAATGCTGGCACTCCTTTCCCATGTTTCCTGGGTTCCCAAATCTAATCCCTTGCGGTATCCTGTACTCACTGATTCTGTTGTGGCCATCCCAGGCAGGCAAAGAGAACACCAGTTACTTGCATTAGAGCCCCGCTGGCTCCACGGACAATGGTGGGAACAAACCCCTACCTCAGCCTTGACAAAGGCCCGTGCAAGACCTGTTCATGTTCGCTGCTTCCCTTTCCTCTCGGCCTCCTGCCAACCTTCCCACGTGCAGGTGGCAAACTGTCCCTCTGCAGGGAGGGGTGGGACAGGGCACTGCCCGCTCCCGCATTCCCGGATAACCGACCACTTCCGAGAGCAGGCAGCTCCCTCTCCTGGTGGAGGGTGACCCGCCACCCCCGCTCACCTCTGCGCACAGCGCCACAAGGACCGGGATTCCCGGTCCTGTGGGAGCTCATCTGACAACACAGACTGACTTCTCTGCATGTGCCCAACAAGCTCCACACGTGAAAAGCAAAAATAGGAAAAAGGTAGAAGACAGCATCTGGTAAATCTTTCACGAAAGCCAGACAGCCCTCAGCCCAACCTCAGGCCAGGGTAATTTCCAAATACTCCTAGGTGAAGGAAATGGTTGGAGATAAAAGAGGTGTTGAGTTGTCTGCATTTCAGTCAACCCCTGTGGATGGTGGGGCCAGTTCTTCCCAAGAGGTGAAAAACAATCCCTGCCACATGGTGCTCTGTGGGAATCAAGAGAACACAAGGTGCAGTAGGAATCCTCAGGTGGCAGATGGGGGCTGTGGCACAGAGCAGTCAGATCACCTGCTAAAGGTGTCACTGTAAGGCTGTAGCACACCCAGGGGCTGAATAAAGATGTCAAATGCCAATAATACTTCTGTGCTCTCCCCAGGGGACTGTCTAAAAATCAGGCTCTAAAAATTCACCTAAGTGATGCAGGCATGGAAGAAAATGCCTTCCCTGGCAAATTCTCTCCTTACCTCCATTTTTCAGATCTTCCTGTCTGTCCCTCCCCTGACCTCTAGTGGCTTAGGCTTTGTCCGAAGAGAAGAGCGACTAAACCCAAGTGAGAAGTGACTCTGCCAGTTCTGGCCCACTAAAGTGCCGTTTCTTTCTGTGTGAGAACAGGTGTATGAACAGGACCTGAATCCTGACAACCTCCAAATGATGTTTGCAACTAGACAAGCCTGGTTTGTTTTTACTGTTGTGAGCCTGTTCCTGCAGAAAGCAAAGAAGGTTTTTCAGGGGGAATATTAACCTTGCCTTAGCCCTTCTAAGCTCAAGCACATGCAGATTTTGAAGGGATTGGTCTGTTCCTCCTACAGACTAAACATGGGAGGGGAGGAATTCAGGAGGTGCCTTACAAACCCAGAGAACTGAGGGGCAGTGTCCTCAGAGACTGCACCAGCACAGCAGCCAGTTAAAACTTCCCTGTTCCTGTAACCCTCATGTGAGTGCCAGTGAAATATCCTTGCAGGGTAAAGGGATAAAGGCACCTCCTGCTTTAGGTTTGGGCTTTGGGGCGAGGCTGCCCCACACAAAAAAGCCCTGTTTGCTGCTGCACAAGAGTGCAGGACACTTGGTGAAATCTGGATGCTTTAGGAAGCACAAAGACTTGAACCAGAACATATATCCAGTTTCTGTACTGAATTAATGCAGTGCTTACAAAGACACCTCCAAGGTCGTTGTGCCTCTGCTCCCTTTGCTGTGTGACACAAACATGGCCATGCCAACGTGTGGGAAAGATTACAGCAGGAATCGACTCTGCTTGGTCTAACCAGCAGTAATTCCAGGTGGGCAATGGCTCATCATTTGCCATTGACTTAGAAATGGATTTCCCATAATCTCCTTGTGCAGAGGGTGCTTTAAATAGCAAGAGAAAGGTAGGGAAAAGAACCTAGAGAAGATGTTATATTGCTCAGTAAAAGACAAAGCAGGTCTTCCCTGTTATTTTTAACTCCAAGGACCTGCTCTCCTTCCCAGCTTCAAGTCTGGAGCTTCAGCCAAGAAACAGATCCCAGACTGCCTTCAGAGCCCTTCAGGTGATGCCTAAAACATCAGGGTATCAGCAGGAGCCCTGCATGTTGTCAGTAATGCTAAGAATAAAACCATTTGCCAGGATGAGGATCCAGTTGTGACCGGGAAGAGGACAAAAATTTTCACCTAAATTTCGTTGCAGTCAGTCTTTCAACCACTCCCTGTTCCTGGTACCACACTGTTCCTTGAGGCAAAGAGAATTTATCTTCTACTATAAAGTACATTTCCTGCTATCAGAATAAAAGAGATGCAGCCATCCAGCTTGCTTTGAGCTGCACATCAGTCACACACCTGCAGAACACCCGGTGTCACACAGGACTTGGCAGGTACCACTGAGCACCAGATAGGGAAAAACTAAATCATCCAAGCTACAGAGAGGGTGCACAGAGGAGTACAAAGTATTCCAGCTTTTCAACAGAAATAGTTGGTTAAAAGTGTTAATTTTACAGCAGTGCATTTCATTAGCCTGTCTTCCTCCATGAACATTCCCATAAGAGATTGGTATTTTCAACTCTCTTCTACCCACCCCGTTCAGATGGGTAAGAACAACCATATAGTCCTAAAAGCTAAAGTTTCCTCCTCACAAATTGATCCTCAGCTCAGGTTTGCAGAGTGGAAGCACAGCCAGAGCCTTCCAGGCATTTCCAGCTGACATTGCCCATACCTGCCTTGGTCCTGTGGCCACCCTGGATTGTGCTTTCCCCAGCTCTTGGATTTGGATATCCAGGAATTGGCAACTGCCCATCAGTCCCCATTCCCTCTCCGAACTGCCCTGTATGGTGTGCAGAAATCCTGAGATTCACTTGCCTGTTTCTAAAATCCATCCTGCCCTGGTTTGTTGTTGAAGGGCTGCTTTGGCCACAGGTGCCTTTTGAGAGGAACAAGTCTCAGATTTAAGACCAAAAGAGATTATAACGCGAGTCCAGTTTTCTTTTCTGCTCCTTTTTTCCCCCCCCTCAAGACACTGCTTTGAGGCAATGAAAATTATTCATTTGGGTTAAAAGTAGCATCAGTTATTTATATGGTTTTTTTTACATATCTGAGTGAGGGACAAATAGAAATGTCATCACTCCAGCGAGCTCCAATGGCACCACTTAATGAGAACATCAAAATCTCTTCCTAACCTGAATTTTACAATCAGTTTAACCCTGAATATCCAGGATACATCATCCACACCTGTTAGGGTTTAGCATCCCTCCCAGCAGCAGCCTTTGCAGGAGGTTTAGGGTGGGCTGTGCATATTTAACTAGGCAGCAGATACCTTGATTTCACAAAGAGGATCTGCAGAATTAGCTCAGTTAATGCTGCTGGTAAGATTTCACTGCTATAAATTGCCATAGAGACCCAGGGTCTGATCCACTCATCACATCTACAGAAAGACTCCCACTGGCCTCCCTCTTTACAGTCAGACACCTTCTCTGAGACTTTAGCAGGGGATTTTCCTAAATGCCCCTAATAATGGGAACAGGGATCTCAGTCATTCATGCTTCAGAAAATGCCGCTTCTCACAGCCCGTTGTGTGTTGTCACTAAACCTCATCTGTTATTTACACGGGGTTCATTACCTTTACCACAGGGTGAGATTCTTGGGGCTGTCCCTGTGCAGGGCCAGGAGTTGGGCTTTGCTGATCCTTGTGAGTCCCTTCCAGCTCAGAATGTTGTGTGGCTCTCCCTGCCCTGCCCTTGGATATGTTTCCCAGTGACACTGCTGTGCCCTGTTCAGCAGTGCAGCCCAAGCCACACTGAGCACAGCTCTGCTGTCCCGGGGAGGGAACTCAGAACTGGGTTTAAGAGACTCAACACTGTCCCATGGGAAGGTTAAAGCAGAGCAGGGCTCCTCCAAGTCCTGTGCAGATGACTGCTTCTATTTAACTCTCTACCATAACTCCTGAAAAGAAAAACAGTCTGGGAGAAGGGCCTACCGAGTGCATTGAGGAGTTTTCCAGGAGGAGATTGCTGCCAGCAATCTGAGGGGATCCTGCTGCTCAACATGTCCAGTTCTTCAGCACAGAGACATACAAGGAGACCAAAGCCACAATTAGGAATGTAGAAACCATTTCCTCCTTGTTTGTCACAGTCCTGGGGGATTTCTGTTCAGATCTATTTTGACACAATTGTTTTGGAGTTTAATGCTAGTAGGGATAAATTTAATTGCAATCTTGCTGTTCCCTCTGAAATCATAATACTTATGTGTAAATAATTTGAAGGGAATAATCTTTTTCAGTGTAGTTTCCCATAAAGGAAACCAGTCAGGGAAGAGCCATCCATGCACTGGTGTTGATCATACACACTCCAGAGAGGAGTTCACTCTACACCAGAAGGCCCTGGACTAGATTGCATCCTCAGCAGTGTTAATTTACATGCCAGGCTTCCAGAGACTGGATTTGGGAAGCCTTCCAGCAAATGAAGAGATTCCCTATGGTCACTGCAGTGTGGTACACAGTGATTATTTTTCTTTCTCTTTCCCTGTTTTCAGGAGACTGGGGTTACTCCAAGTGTGCTGCCAATTCCCATTCATTTCTCTTTCCACCATCTGTTTCTGGAAACTTTTCTGTGTGCCAGACACTTTGGGTTTTTATTACCCACAGTTAATGCAACTATCTGGGAGTCTCTCCCTGCCTATTGTCCCCTTTCTTTCTGTCCTGGGCAAGCTGTAGTGGAAAAGGGAGAGAACTGGGATGCTGTTACCCACAGGATGCCTTGACTCACCATCTCTTGCTTAATAGAATCTGCATCAACACATCATCTACACTACAGCATCCGTTATTAACTGATCATGGTCCTATTCCAACAAGTTTCCCTGTTCATGAAGGACTTTTGATTACCCCTCAGTTTTGTTGCTCACAGCCATAGTCCCCAACCTGCCCACAACAACTGCAACTTCACCTTTACAGGGAGATGCATAAAGTGGCATCATCATCATCATGAAGACAGAGGAGGTCTAAAGGAATCCTTCTTTTTCACAGTACCCCAGTCAGGATACCTTTGGGACAGAAATCAACGCCCTGGCATGATTTTCTGTGCTATGAAAGGATGGTTACAAAGACACAAAGAGACTTTTCTGTTATCCCAGCAGAAAAAGTATAATAGAAAAAAAAATGTGTGAGGGGAAACAGGGCTACTGGATCCACACAGGTGCTAAAAAAGGGCTGGGATATCCCACTCCCAGATGGAACATGGGCCACTGAGGGTGACAGGCAGTTTTGGCAGCTTTGTTTTAAAGCTTTGGATGGAGTTCAGAGCTGTTCATAATCCTGGTGCTGGCTTGGAGAAAGAGGCCTCAGTAAAGCAGTGGCCAGTCAGGAGTGCCAGGGGTGAACTCTTGGAAAAATTAGTAATTTCAAAAGAAATACATGAGAAGCTTCTTCCCACATGTGACCTCCCTGCCAGAGTTACCAGAGCAGAGCTGGCCCACTGAGCTGCTCCATCTGCTCCCAGGGCACAGGAACGCTCCAGGCTGGAGCAGAAACGTCCCTTGGACTCGGATCTGATGGAACTTCAGCAAGACCTTGGGGCTGCTGCAGTGTTTGAGCTTCTTCAGAAGCTGAACATCATCATCTTCCAACAAAACCCATGTGCAAACAGCCCATGAACTGGGACATTTACCAAAAAAATAAATGCAACTTCACCTTTTCCTTTTTTTTTTTCTTTTTACTTTTACTGGTTGCAAACAGCCCACACACAATTCAATTCCAGCTTCATTTGGAGTCTACAAGCACATTCTCACCCCACTAAAGCTAAATAGAAACACTGCCATCACAGAGCTTTGCTATGAAAAAGTGTGCAGAGGGATGCTGGGACAACAGTAGATTCCTCCTGGCATTTTGTTTTGATAGCTCCTGTGTGCTCAGTGACAGATCTGACAGCTCTTCCTCAAGAACTTTTCACAGAATAATGCAGAAAGGCAAGAGTAAAGTTTACTGTTTGTTAGGGATTTCTGTTTTGAGGTTTTCTTGGAGGTTATTTCTGCTTGCAATGAGAAGCTACTTAGCAAAGCCAGTTGCCAGCTGTGAAGTGCATACATTTAACTCCAGAAATCACAGTTAGGATTGCAAACTTCTTCATTCATTTGTGGGGAGTCTGGGTGAGAATGCAACTGTTCTGTACAGGTGGCAATGATACCTTACCCTCAACAGAATTCCAGACTTCCAAATCCCTCACCACTGCCCAGCAATAGGATTCTCTTATCAGTCAATCCTGACATCGATGCAGTTTTGCTATAAAGAGAATAACACAACTTACGCAGCAAGGAATACTGATCTTTCTATGGAAAATCCTGCAAGTCTGATGAGTGACACTGAATTGATGGGCACAGGGAAGGCAGCACTAGTAGTCTGCACTGGCAGAACAGAGAATTCCTACCTGGAACAGGGAACAAGGAACAGTATGAGCATAGGAGTTGTCTTTTTGCTGTTCCAAGGGAAAGAGGAGTGGGCAGCAGGGAGAAGGTCCGTGGAGAGCAGCTGCCTGGCAGGCACGAGGTGCAGCCCCTGTGCTGAGGTTGGGTGTGTTCCCTGTGCTCTGCACCTCACAGGAGGACAAGGGAATTAGTGAAGAAGGAGAAAGGGAAGTCAGTTTGCCCTGAGGGCTGAGGCAGCAACGATCCCCTTTTGCTCCACAAGCAGCTCAGGGTTAGCAGGAGTTCCTCACACAGGCCCAGTGCAAAGGTTTACAGAGGACACGCTCCAGGAGCTAATCAGGAGTTTGCTAAAATATGTATGTGCACTAAATAAAATATCAAGTGATATAAATACATCTCTGTCCCAATTCATTCTGCCCTGTCAGGAAAGCACTGCAGTCTGTAGAGCTTCCCAAGGGCTTTCTTCTGCATGGCACTGAATGGAATGCTCAGCTCTGTCCCTCCTGGCAGGTACTGATCACCTTTGGTGTTCCTCTGCACATCTGGCCCTGGTAAAGTCCTAGGATTGCTGCTGAGTTTACACTGTTTTCACCATTATGAGCCAAAAGCACAGACTCCAACATTAAAAATCCCTCCAGTTCCTCAATTTCCAGGCAAGGGAATTACAAAAGTACCCCGGCACAGATCGGCAGGGGTTAGTTCAGTCTCTTACCAGGTGAAGGTCAGTGCACATTAAGTGACAGCAGGTGCAAGTTTCCATGATGCTGAATGCTTATGAGTGTTGAAAACTCAGGGTAGTGAGAGGTCTGGGTTACAAAGTCCCGGAGCAGGGGAAAAGAGAGAAGGAAAAAAGCTTTACCACAGCAGTCAAAATAAAGATAAAAAGGAGAGATATCTAGCATGCACAGCATTGTGCACTAAAGACTGCAATCCATGGCTGAGAAAATCACTGAAATACTGCCAAGAGCTCCTTACCCTTCCTGTGGCACAATCCACATCCTTGAGGGAGGTTCAGCTGGAGCTCCCACTCCAAGCAGAAAGCACAGGAGCAACCCCTGTGGCCTGTGCAGCAGCACCTGGACTGGAACACGCTCTGGGGAGCTGCTGCTCCCAGCCCAGGCAGGGAGGGGAGGGCTCTGTGTTGCTTTCCTTTCCTACTTTCCAGAGCTCACTGGGGATTCCTAACCCGGTGCAGATCTGGGAATACCCTGCAGTGGCAGGAGAACCAGCAGCACTCAGCTCTGCTGCCAGCAGTGATCAAACCACAGCATGATCCCTGCAATCACCCACAAAACAAGCCTCTCTGCTATATAAAATCCAAGTTTTGGGGGCTGCAGCTATGAACAAATACCCCCCCAGGACCAAGCAGATTGGTTATGTGCACCTGGAGTTCAGTCAAAGTGCCTCACTGCAGAAGCAGAATCCCATGACTTCTTGGTACAAGGAAAAGTGTGTCCCCAACCTCAACTGTGGGATGGGAGACTCCCCTCAGGGCCAGGGAGGGCAGGCAGTGACACACGGGGCCTGTTCACTCAAAATCCATGTTCTGCCCTCAGGGATGAAGGCACAATCCTTAGGGAGCTGCAGCCTCAAAGCAGGACTGAGCAGAGACCACAGCAGGGGTGTGACAGTCCCGGGTCACAGCAGGGCTCCTGAACTCATCCCACCGCAAGTTTGTGGAGATGCCGGTGGAGGGAGGGGGTGGCATCACACCTGCTCTGGGTCACAGAGTTCCCCACTGTCTCTGGGTTCCTAAAGCCAAGGGCTATAAATGACCAAGTTCTCCCTGCTCCTATTTCAGTGTGATTTGCATACAAACCATTACAAACAAACCCATTACAAGCTATTTACATACATAATACGTAAAATTCCTCCACTGTATCCTCACGACCTTGGCTGGTATCCATCCTGCTTCTCTTCCATAATTTGAATTTGTGAAGCTGTATTTTTCACCCTCTATTTTTCCCCTGCCTAATCCTAAAGTATCTTATTTTCATTAGGGCATCTGGGGTCCCAACACTTAGTTGACATGTGCTTTTGAGACGAATTTACCCAAGGCAAAATTGAAAAATTCCAATTTGCACATCATGTAGCATCTCCTCTGCAGTGCCAGGCACATAACAGAGTTAAATACAATAGAGACATTTCTCTTCCAAGCCTGTGTTCCAAACCTCACTGCACTCACTGCTCCAATTGCACGTTCTGTGCAAGGCAGAAAGCAAAAGCTGCCCAACAATCCTCTGGAAATGGGCTCAGTTGTGTTTAGAGCAAAGGAAAGTACCTCTGGGATGAGCATCCTTAGCTGGATCTCCACATCCTGAGCTGGAGCAATGCCTCTGGGTATTGGGAATGAGCCTGGTTGTGAAAAGAACCCTGATCTGTAACAGGGTTGGGTTTGTGAAAATGCTCACTGCCAGTGCTGCTCACGTGGCTGACCCCTTCCAGACAGGGACTGACTACGATCACAGCTCATGTTTGGTAAGATTTGGTGTTTAGCCTTTGGGGGAATAGTCAAGGCAGAAATCTTGTTCAAATTGTGTCTCCTTACTGAAGCTGAAGGGCAGCTTTGGGGTCACTCCTGCTTTGGAGGGACATAAAGTGCTTCTTTATATCACCAATTCACCCAGGGAGATCAGGGGGACAAAAGAATTAACAGGAATTAACAAGAAACAGTAGGTCTTTATAGGCCAAAATGAATTCCAATTGAGACAACCGGAACAGTGTCCAGGTGAGAGGAACCCAACAGGGTCCTCTTTTCACTGGGGCAAAATTAGATTCCTTTGCAGAAGAGCTGAGCAGGTCTGTCCTCCCGAGAGTTCCCTTGCAGGTGGAGCATTCTGGGACATCTCTGGTTCTTCCTTTGGATCCCAGCATTTGCATCTGCTCCTCTGCTCCATTAGAGCTCCAGCAGGGAGCAATGGGAGAACACACACATCTGTCATCCTTCAGGTGGAGGTACAGATGGAAAACATTCCTGCCATCCTGTAACGATGCCAACACCCCTTACACACCAGGGCTGCTCCTCACAGGAGCAGGAAGAACATTCCAGCTTTATGTGTGGGGAAGTCCCAGTGGACTCTGGCAGAGCTCCCCTATGTCCCTATTGAGATTGTGTCCTTTAAACTGTGATGCACCCAACAGCCTCCTGCCTTGCCTCTGCCACCTGGGACCCTCCAGGGATGCCAACATTTAAAGCAACAGTAAGCAGACAAAAAGGTTCATTCAAAGCAATGCCCCCATGATATCACCAAAGTTTTACTCTCATCTCATTCTGATACTTTGTGGGAAGTCACAGAACTCCCTCAGCACAGGGAAGGCAAAGGCCTCGCTCAGGACTCCGAATCAGCTCCTCAGCAGTGGCTCCCAGGCCAGCAATGCCCTCAGTGCCAGTCTGAAATGCTCCTGTGCCAGGACATTCAGCCACTCCCAGGAACGAGACACTGAATGGTGGCAAACTCTTCTGAGGCAGCAAGGACTGACTTACAAATAAAACAGTGGGAGTTAATTTGTACAGCACGAAAATCTGCCCCCAAACTGCAGTTCCAGGCACAACACGGGGACTCCCAAATGCCTGGGGTTGCTCACCGTGGCAGAGAAGCCACACCGGCAGTGAGAACAGCTGGAAGGGGAGGACTTGGCTGCTCACAGGCTTTGCAGCTCAGGGCACCGGTACAAAACAAGGACACCAAGATACAGAGTTTCCTTGGCACCATTTGGAGCAGCCCAGCCCCAAAGAGAGAACTTCTCCCACACACCTGCTGCCAAGCAAGCTCCAGTCAATCAGCCTCAGACACATCATGACCAGGGTACAGGACACATTCTGACAGAAGCTCTAAAGCCCACACAGTTAATAACAGAAAATGAGGCTTTCTTGAAGTCTTTTCCCATCGGTCCCTCCCTGTGAGGCTTTACCCCGGGTCCCAGGGCATTTCCTATTAGAGGAGCATCCAAGCATTGCAAAAATCACGGAGAAAACAAAGCCACATCTCTGAGGTGTTTGAAACAGGGTGGCATAGCACAGGATCCAATATTCCCCATGCCCTGGAAGGATGGAGAGGGGCACTCCAAACCATCAACAGCACAGGCTCTGTCACCTCAGCAGTTATTTCATTTCTCTTGCTGCTGCCTGGAAAACAAATCCCTCAGCAGCCACAGACCTGAACTTTGTGCTCCAGCAGTCAGGACTAATTCTGTTGTTCCCTCACTCAGACTTTACCTTGTTGCTCTGCATATCACAGCCCAGGTTTATCCCAGAGGTCACTGTTTTAATCAGCATTTCAACATCTCTGGGAGTGGTAAACACTACATCAGATGTCAGGGCTTTTTTCTCTCTTGGTTTTTATTTTTAAATAAACTGCTGTTCTGTTTCTTTAATAGGTTTAGTTCTCACCAGTGCTCAATTCTTACTGATTTGTTAAGTCTAATTAGTCAGTATTCAAATGTGCCATGCATTAATTTGGCCACTGCTCAAATCCCACACAGATTTCATAGGAAAATGGATTATTTGAATTTTAAACACAGCCTGTTCCACCAATTCTGACATATTAAGCAAGCTCAAAAGCCATTAAGGCCATAAAACGCCAGTTGACCAACAACCTGCCACAGCAGGGAACAAACAAAGCTATTTCCATTATTAACTGGTGCTCTGAAGCAGAGCTGCACCCCCCCTGTGATCCTGGATCCTTGGGTTTCCCCAAGGTTTGGTGAAGCCCAGATGGTTCAGCCTCTGCACGGGACTGTTGCCATTCCAGCACAAGCAGAGCCCGAGGTTCCAATTCGCTCCAGCCTTCCCGGGCTGCAGCCCCAGAGCACAGATCATCACCTGCTTAATATGGTAATGAGGTCATTTCAGCGAATGGGCTTCAAATCCATCTCTTGGGGGAGTCCAGACAACTCCTTAGCTTTGTCCTCAGCACATTCCTGGGCCAGTTTGTGTTGGAGAAAAGGCAGAGGCTGCTCAGAGCTGCAGGAACCACTTAGAGCTGAGCCTACACCCCCAGCCCTCCTCTCCCTGCTGTGAGTTCACCAAGGCTTTGCCTTCCCTCAGAACATTCCAATTGTCCTTTTCGAGGCGAGGGAGCAGGTGGATGCACCAGCCTTGCCAGGTTCCCCCAGTGCCTCTGGCACACAAGTCTGTGCCATTAGCTTGTCTAGACGGGAATGTTGGGGTGGGAACTGGGCTGTTGACGGTAGCACAGGAAAAGGAAAGTGCATTTGAACACAAGCACTGAAATCTGCTCTGCTAATGCCCCTCAGCCACCCAGCACAGCCACCGTGCCCTCAGCTGGTCTAGAAAGGTCACAGGAATCTGGGCTCGGGGCTGAGCACTCAGCAGCCATTTCCCAGCACTGCAGGAACTTCACCTTAAGTCAGCATGACAGCACCTTCCAAACACAGCAACCTGGGAAATAAACGTTCCAGGGTTCACATGGGGGTTAACCTGACTCTTTTGGCAACACTTCCTCCTCCAAAGAACTGCACAAGTTACAGGAGGAAAGCAAATCCACCCAAAACATGGCACTAATCCAGGAAAGGGGAGATTAATAAAATCACCTTAAGGTGAAAAAGTGCAGGACTGCTGAGATCTTGATAAATAACAAGCCCTGTAATTCCACCCCTGAGGATTCCATAGGCAGCATTAATCAGGAATGTGACTGTCCTCACATTGTGCAACAGCAAATGGAAGGGAACCGTCCAGCTCTACCTCTGCACAGAACCAGCAAAAGGCAAAGGGGGGTTTTTTTGGCCACCAGAATCTTTGGGCATCACTGACTTGGTAGTTCTTCCCAAAATGAACACAGGACCAGGCAGAGAAGGGGCTTGGCAAACCATCCACACAACATCTCCCACCACCCTGGCAGTGGGATCAGTTCCATCCTTCAGCAAGACATGCAAACTGAATCACTTCTGCAGGTCCTACAGAGCCAGAGAGGAGCAGTTTAAGTATTTCTTTTACTCCAGTAGTGGAATTGCACATACATATGAATTTGAGGGGGTGGGAGAGAGAAATTTTAGGATGGGGAGGTGGAGAGACAGATTTGCTCTGGGTTGAGCAATGTTTTCCAGGTGCATAGACAGAGCCCTTAGCTTTTGACCAAGGAGCATCTCTGCAGCTCAAATGAAGTATTTCACTTTGCCTTTGTAATATGCAAGACTTACATAAGTCTTAATTTTTTTCCCATTTCAAGCTTTAAATTTCTTAAATAAAAATCAGTTTTTCAACTGGCAGTCTTAAAGAAAAAACCCTTTGTTAATTTCAAAGCACTGCCCTTTGTCCCTTTGAGCTAAAATTATTGGCAAAGTGCTTCAAATGGCAGCAGAGCTGGTGAGGCACATGCTGAGCATAGCCATGGGGTTTCTCATTGCCATCCTAGTCTTCTGGGACTAAGGCACAGACATGGACACATCCTTCATATTCCTGTTGGTAACATTTTTCAAGCTATCAAGGCCTCTCAACACTCAATATCTGAGGAGCCCCTTGCAATCCCTGGTTTGGTCTGTCTGATCTCCTGGTCAGCACAGCAGGATTAAGAAGCCTGAACTTCAGAGGAACAAGATGGATTGGTTCAAGGTCCCTGTGTTTGAACACACCCCACTGTGTCTTTACTGTCCAGGTTTTTCACAACAATTCTCATTTCAGCATAGTCTTTGTCTGGATATAATTGTCCAAAGCTTCCATTTCCAAACTGTTTTCTCCATTCACACCAAACCAACTTTGCAAGCAGGATTTGCCAAGGCTTCAAATCTTACCCAAACTCATCAATAAAACCAATGAAATTAGGGAAAAAAAACAGGAACTGAAGAAATCTTAGAAAGCACAGAGCTGTTCCACCACACAGGCACAGGTGTAGGAAAGGCACTTTGCTGGCTGAAGGGGAACAGTGATGAGCAGTGGGATGTGTTTTGTGATGGAAGAGCAGGTTTCAACCCCCCTGGTCATTCCCAGGTCAAAGGCATTGAAACTCTGCACAGCAAAAAGGAAAGAGGCCCCTGTGCTATGGGAGAGTGAAGGGGGAGGACAAGAACACAAAACCAGAGGTGGAGAGGCCTTTGACATCCCTCAGGAGAGAAAGGCTTTTGCCTGGATTTAAATTAAAACCGTGCAAGGGGAGCACTTTGCTGGGAAGGGAAGATGGATGGGTGCCATCAGCAGGAACAGGCTTGTCTGACACATTTGTGTGTGACCCTTCACTGTGACAGGGAAGGCAGAACCTCAACAGATTGTGGGGGCTAAAAAATTAAAAATCACCAGAACAGTGGGGAAATGAAGGCATTTAAAACGATTTTTTTTTTCTAAATCCACTTAACATTTTCTTTATAGAAACAGGGAAAAGGGTCTTTTTGCCCAACAGTGCACTGGGTTTGCATGGCAGGGTTTTGGGAACAGGAGGGTTCAGGAGCAGCTACTGGAGATTTCCCATGTTCAAGGGAACCCCTTCCAGCCAGCTCCGAGATGGACCCATGGCTGGCCAAAGCCAAGGCAAACAGCCTCACATTCAGCATTTTATCCAACACATTTGATGCCAGTGAAGGGCAGGGATGTCTCTGATCCATTTTGCTTCCACACTGGAGCTGCAGAGCAGGCAGCAGCAGGACATTTTGGGTGCAGGCCTGGCCAGGCAGATAAGACTCCCCTGCACTTCCCATGACCCTCTCACTCCCTGCACTCCCCAGCAGCTGCTGACTCAGTGTGCAAGCTCTGCCAGGTACCAGAAGGATTTACACTCTCCAGGCAGTTGCTTCTCTTTTCCATAACAACAGCAGCTTTATTTCCCAAGCCTGGCACAGGTGAGTTTGTCCAGCAATCCAGGCTGGATCCAACACTCTGTTCTGTGCGACAAGGCAGCATTCCATTGCCAAAACACCCCCAGCCCCTCTGGTGTGGTTACTGAGGATTAAAGCCCCAAACTCGGTGTCTCAGGGGTTAAACACTCGAGGCACACACAAGACATGAGGGGGTGTTGAGCTTTGCCCAGCGAGGTGTGATGGAGGCACAGCACACCCCTCACCACAGGATTCCAGGGGAGTTCCCAGCACTGTGGTGCAGTCTTGGCCTTCCCCACAGAGAGGGGAGCAGGGCCAGGCTCAGATAAGCACATTGCAGAAGGGAACAGGAGGTTTTTCCATCTCCCTTTGTTGTTTAAGTGTGAAGCTGTCAATCTTCCTGCTCTGGAGAAGGGCAGGGCAGGGCAGCCACCCCTCCCTGCCCAGGTCAGCTGTGCCTCAGGCAGCTCTCCAGAGCATCAGAACATCTCCAGCCCTCAGCTCAGCTCCTGCTGGGCCATCTGCTTCATTTATAGTGCATCCTGTTCCCTTCAGGACAGCACTCTGAACACTCCCAGGCCAACAGGAACCATCTGCCAGGGAACAAGTGGCACCCCCAGAGAGGAGCTTGGCTGGAGGAGGGTCTGATCGTCACTATCCAAGTCTTGTGTCTCCCAACCACAGATTCTGAGCAAGGCAGAGGCTTAACAGGAATGGGAGAAAAGCCCAGGAGTATCTGTAGGACTTCCAGAGTGCTGGAACATCGAGACCAAAGAGAACACTTGCAACGTGTGAGAGAATTGCTACTTAGACCGTGACACTAAAGTCACTCACTGTTAGCACAACAAATTACCAGCAACTCTAGATTGTTAATTCTTCTAAAGGTCTCAGATGTTCCAAGGAAGATAGATTTGACCCCAGGTCCCCTCTGTGCAGGGGTTCAGACCAGCTCTCACCCACGAGCTCATCTCAGAAAGTAAAACAAAATAAACTATAGAAAAAGTATTGGTTAAATCCAAAAATCAAATGCATGAGGACGATGTGCTGGGCTCTGCTCTACAACGAGAGAGAGCCCTCCCCTTCCTGAGCAGAGCTTTTCAATAGCAGTGGAGATTTCTGAAATCTAATTTACTTTTTAATTACTCAAATGTTGTCCAGGAAATAACATTGAAAGCTGGTGTCAGAGAGTGGAGTTGTTTGGATTGCTTCTGAAGCAGCATCCAGCATTTTTTCAGTCAGCAGTACCAGGTATTACCTGAGAGCTCAGCACAGAAATCAATTCTTTTGTGTGATCTCATCCCCTGATGAACAAACCCTTTAATTTACCAAGCAGTGCAGTTGGCTCATTCCTGCAGCAGCCCCACTGACTGACCATGTGAAAAGAAGCTGCTGCAGAGAGGACAAGTCCACTAAAGGAAAAGGAATCTGCCCTGGAGCCTTCAGAGACTGTCCAATTGCAGCAAAGTTAAATCAAGAGATTAATCCAACTCTCATTTCACTGTTTGCCAACAAAAGCTCGTGTGACAGGGAACTGTCTCTTCACTTTGTAACCAAAGTCTGGAATGCAAGTTTAGTTTTTATTTTCTCTTTGGAGACACCAGTCTAACATGAGAGGAAGGCTGCAAGAGTAACTCTGTCAGGTTTTAATTCACTGGTGATCTCCTGAGGGCCCAGCCTGGGCTGATCCTCTTCCCTGCCAGGTCTGGGGGCTCTGCTATAAAGGGGACAGTGGTACAGCTCTGCCAGCTCATACCTCACCAAGAGAGAAGCCATCAGTTACCCTCCTGCGTGCTGGAATCACCGGGACATTCCAGCTCCCTTCCCCAGCCCCAGCTTTGAGTCAGGTTTTATCTGAGGCTCATTTCAGAGCCAGCAGCTCCTGTTTTGCCCCGTTTCTAAAACCAGTGCAAATGGGACCAGTAGGGAGTTGTCAAAGCTCCAGTATTTAATTTAGGGCACTATGATAAGAGTCAAAATTAAGCTGGATCCAGGGCAAAGCAATTAAAAACACGACTGGGGAATGGTCCTACTCGCATCTGCCTCAGGCACCTTTATCTGCACTGAAACACTCCCGTGTTCTCCCTGCAGGACTCAGGACCAGGACCCGCCTCAGCAGTGCGTGATTAGAGACTTTAAAGTTGCAGAAGCCACATGAATACTGAAGGAGCCTCTTTTGTTCCTCCACTTGCATTCCCTGCGGGGATCCTGGTGGGAGCTGAGCAGGTTTGGTGACAGGTCTGTAAAGCCTGGTGGCTTTATCCCCTCCCTGCTCCAGCTGCCCTCTGCCCGTGCCCTCTGCCGGCAGCAGCGGCCGTTTGCAGACCTTTGTTTTCATCTGCACAGTTGGGACAATTCCCGTGTCAGTCATTACCTGACATAAGTTTTAGGACACGTTTGGGGTTGTTGCACCCAGCTGTTATCTCACACTGGGGTGACAGCTGGAGAGGCAGAGCCCAGCAGTGCTGTGGCACAGAACCATCTTTCACTTCAACAGGCTGGGCAAGGTGTACAATATTCAGGTGGGTTTGTCTGTGACAGAACCAAAGCTGAAAATCCATCCCTGGTAGCTGTACCTGGAGAGGCCCTGCCTTACACAGACCATGGGAGACTCCACAGCTGAAGCCCTTTGTACCAAAGCACTGTCAGACTCTTGGCAAACTCCAGGCAGGTGCAGTGATTTGAACAGGGAGCATTATCTATCTCCAATAAGTGAGAAAAACACAATAAACTTGGCAGCTTGTCTCAAAAAAATCCAGGAATGCTGGATTCCAGCCCATTTCCCCTCCTGCTGTTCAGTGACAGCGCACACAGGGCAGAGTCCGGGGGAATTACTGAGGAAAAGCTGCTTCAAGGCCTGTTCAAGCCCAAGCAGAGCAGTGTAATCTCCAGTTATCTGTTATTATTCATTGTTAGAGGAAGAAGAGCCTTACAGTGATCATTACACAGCAGGATGGGGCAGAACTGAAGGGGCTGCCACGTTTTAATCTTCCCCTCACGCCGCTCTGGAGTCAGAGCCCAGCACAGCACCAGCCACTCCACAGTGCTCCACAGGGGGAAAAACACATCCCAGCTCCTTGTCCAGCCTCTCCCCCCAGCTGCACAGAGGACATGGAGCTTATGGGGCTGGGAGATACCCCATTTTCTTTGTATGTTACTCAGTTCATTCCCTGACCCCCGAGGACTTTGCTGTCACTCAAAAGCAAAAGCATTTTGATGTACGTGCACATTATGTTACAAAAACCACGCTCAGGGGAAGTCTCTGATAAACCACATGGAGAAAAAACTTCTGCAGGAGAAGAGATTCCCCAAACACCCCAACCAGCCCTGCAATTATCAGTCAAGTGGCTTGGGGAGCAAACAGAATTAAACAAAGGTTGCAGCACGTGCTCTCAGCCACACGATGGATTCTTGTTGAGATAATGTCACACACAGCTCAAGTTAAACAAGATGGTACAGAAAATGGGCCTGTCAAGGCAAACAGGGATTGCAGGCAATCTCCTCATTCCCAAACACAGCCTATTGACAGTGATTTACACGTGACAGGAAGGCTCCCGAGCAGATGGGAAGCTGGCAGGCTGTTTGGAGAGCTGCAGTCCAAGGAAGATTGCCACTGAAAGCTCTGACAGTTCTACAGAGCAGAGACAAACTAAATATGCAAACTGTAAATGTAATTAAAAGGACTGCAGGGATTGGTTAGGAAGGGAGAATGAGGGGTTTGAAAGGTATATGTGGAAATATTTAGGCTGACACGTGGGGTTTGTGTGACAACATTAAGAAGGATGAGTATCAGACAAAGAATAAATTTATGGGGAAATCCACGAGGCTGTTTATGAACACACAGATACACTTAACAAAGAGGAGTAAGAGTTATAAGCAGACAAAACACTTAAGGGAAAAAAGATTACAGGAAACAACCTGGCAACAGCAAAGAAGAAGTGCTCCAGTGCAGCTTTCAGGAGTAAGTCTCACAAAGGATGCACTGCAGGCCATGGATACAACACACACCCCCGTTACCAGCCCCACACTTACTTGGGTTCTACACTTTCAGGTCTCTTTGGTCAACACTGACATTGTCATTTCTCACACGACATCAGGACTTGTCTCCTCAGAGCCCACATTTAGTTCTGTCCCACAGGAACACACATTCCAACCTCCACACATGCTGGGTGCTCTGCAAAACCCCCAGTGTTGCTAAAGCCCCTTCCCAGGTGGGGATGGGGGCACTGAAAGCATGGAGGTGACAAAAGATTCCCTGCACAGTTTACCCTTTCCCTGACGAATGGCAAACAGGCTGTGCCCCTTCTGGGGGTATCAACTGTCCTCTGCCTTGTGCTGCTCACCAGGGGTTATTGGACACCACACAGAGACCAGAACAGAGCACCAGCAGTGTCCAACTCCAGCCCCCTGCAAGCGGGGACAAACCTCCAGGACAATGGGGACAGACAGCAGGAACACTCCTGGGGCTGGGGAGGTTACACAGGAACCAGGGCTCTCCTACAACCACCCAAGGTCACCCCCACCTAGAAGGCAGTTGTACACTTCATCTGCAGGTTCTGCATTCCACATGGAGCACTCACAGGCCAACCCCTCCCAAAGCACAGGCAACAAACACAAACTCACCAGCATCCCCACGGGGTCCTTCAGTGCCTTCTCACAGCAGGAGATGCATGTCCTGACAGAGGCTTTCTTCTTCTTCACTCCCAGGACTGTTCTTTGTGCCATAACACTTCCTACCTGCTCTATCTCCCAGAGCTGGCTGAGAGCTTGAAGCTCTTTGACTTTCTGCTTCTCTATGGGTACAGAAATCTGTCTTAATGCTTCTGTATATCTAAAAGCAGCTTTGAGCATCCCAGCACATGCCTGTGCCTGGAGACTCCAGTCAGTGAGATCCAATCAGAAACACTTCCTGAATGGATTCCTCATGAAGCAACAGCTGTATTAGAGTATTTGTCCTTTACAGTAAACCCCTTCTGCTAAGGCAGACATAAAATAACAAGGAAGCTAAACCACTGTGAGCTCTTACAAGGCTCAGAGAGCTGGGACAGGACCAAAGTGAGGTTGCTGTGGTCTAATTCAAAATGGGAGAACACCTGGTTGCTGTTAAAGGAGTCATCAGCGCCATTAGTCACCTGTGGCATTTAGAGCACTTGTAAACAGCAAATAAGGCTGTCTGAGCACCTGTGCCTTCACAAACCACAGATAACGTTGGACACGATGGTGGGGTTGATAAAATTTTAGAATTGGAGTAATGCAAGTGCAACATAAAGTGATTAAGGAATTAGATGCAGACAAACACATCACCCAAGGTCAGTTTACAACTGTGTCAAATATGGAATATGTGTATTAAAAAGCTGCACTCGTGGTTTCAGCAGAGAGATCAGTGCTGAATGCCCATTCCTGCTCCATCCCTCAGCCAAGGGGCCTGGGATGCTGCAATGGCTGGGATGTGGGTGTTGGTCACACAACTTTAACATCCCCCTCTGGTTTCTAATGCAACATTATGTTCATGGAACTTTCTGGAGGTGAATGCAATTAAATGACATGTTTAACTGCCCTGTCTGGCAGCACTTTGAGAGGCTGTTTTAAGGAGAATGTCCTGTGCAAAATGCACAGCAACAAACCCCTGAGTCCCTCGGGGGAGCCTCCCAGTGACACAGAGAACCCAGAGCTCCCACTCCAGCAGTGCTAAACCAGGGCTTTGTCACACAGGTGAGGAATTCTGACCCTGGAGACAGACTCACAGAGCCATGTTAAAGTACCACCCCTTGGCTTGCTGGGAGTGTGCGGTTCTTTCACTCCCTTGCAGCAGGTCAGTGGCTCTAAAAGCAGGAGGATTTCTGTGCCCTTTGCCTCTATCAGTGCAAGCCTTTCCACCACAGAGTAGAGCCAGGCTCTTCATTTTTTAAGGGAGGGTGTTGAGTGACCCTGGGCCTGGCCAGTCTCCCTGCAGGGATGATGGTTCTTTATTCCTGACAGACTGAGGCACATTCCAGCACCTATGGAAATCAGTCTTCATTCCTGTTCCATCTTCCCACTGAAATAATTCCCTTTCTCCTTCAGGTCACTGTATGTATTTTTAAAATGAATCAACACATGTCCTTTACTGTGTGTTTTATCCTGTGGTTCAGAAAATGGGCTTGTTGCCACTGAAGCTCTACAAAAATACTTCCAAGGCTGATTTTCACCAGCTGAGATTTTTCAGAAGCAGGAGCTGTGCCTGACCCTTCCCTGTGTCCCCTGTGTCCCTCTGCTGTCACAGAGGGACAGATGGCCCATCTGAGCACCACCAGGAACTCAAGTAAGAGTTTGATTCCCTCCAGCTCCAACTGTTTGGAAGGAACAGCCCAGACTCAGTTCCCTCCTCCACCAGCCCCCAGTTAACATGACCAGATTTTCCAGCACATCCATCCTGTAGGAATGCTGGCCAAAAGTGTACCAACATCAGCTGAAGAGACCAAACATCCTGGAACACTCAGCATGTCTTTGGGTAGCTCCTGGGGATTGTGCAGTGGGTTTTCCAGTGGTTAAATCCATATTCTCCTCATGTGTCAGGGTCATTTAAAAGGGAGAACTTGCCCCTTGTCTGACCAGACCATGACAATGTAAAACAAGTCAGTGTTAGTCTCAAACTGCACATCATTGCTATGTATCAGCAGATTCTGCAGATATTAACAAAAATGCTGCTTTCAGTGAAATGCTGGCAGCATCTTCAGTCAGGGGAGATGCAGGAGTGATTTTATCAGACAGAGAAAAACAAGTATGTTGCCTCCATCAGAGACCAGCCAGGGTTAGTTCAGGAAAAAATGCAAGAAACTGTACAGGGTTTAAAGCTACTGCCTGATTTTAGAATAAAACACTTCCCCGAAGGATCTTTGAAGTAACTGTCGTTCATCTTAGGGCTTTTTTTTCTTCTTGCCCACCTCTGGAAATGTTTGTTTGCAGTTCCCTCAGTGCTGCTGGTATGTAGGGGAGGTGTCCTGCAGGTGCAGCAGGTACAGATGTGTCTCACAGCTGTGCCACTGGCTCAGCTCCCTCCTCAGCCCTGTATTTTGGGTGTGTATCTGTGAAACATCAGACTGCAATGTTTTATGGACACATAGAACTATAATGCAACCAGTAACAGGCACTTATTAAACAATGTCCTGGTTTTATAAACACACTTAAATTGTCTCCAGACTTACTACCCCACATCATGCTTGTTAGAGCCAAACACAGCCTGTGCCTGTCACAAGGTGTGAAGCAAAGCAGTGTTTGGGCAGGAATTATAACATTCCTCACTGTTACCTGCAGGCATCAGAGGAATGCAAACTGCTTCCATCTAAGGAAGAGGCAGTGCAGGATTCCAGGTAGAGTTTAGCAGAGATTTATTTCATGAAAAGCTTCATTAGCCTGAATTGGTTTACATCCCATTAGTTTCAGGCACTCTGGTTTAGCATATGTTCACTTTCTTCCACTTTTCCACTCCTGCCTCCTCTGTCAGATGCTTCCTGAGCTCTTTGCTGTTCACCAGCACAGGCTCCCATCCCCAGTAAAACTGCTCCAGTAGAACATGCTGGTTCAGGGAATACTGCACTGGCACTACAGCCTTCCCAGGGGAGGCTGAAAGCAGATTCCTCTTGCCTACAGCAAATTCATTTTTCTAAAGGTTAAATGTCCATGCCATGCTGGAGAGAGACCCTTCCACATCCCTCATGGCACAGGACCCAGTCAGCAGGAATTGGTGAAACCTCCTCCTCTCCCAGTCACAGACATCCCATGCTCCAGAGCCCTTGTCCTGGCACTCCTGTGTGGAAGCCAAGAGCTGCCCACCTCACTCGAGCACATCTTTTACTCACAGATTTGCCAACCCCTTTTCTCCTTCCTGTGGATCCCTGAACTGCCTCTAATCCAAACACCTCTCCTTTGTTTTCCCCATCTTCAGCTTTCTTCCTGTGATAGTCCCACCTTCCTGTGCCATTTCCCACTTCCAGGTTGTGTCAGGGAACATGTTAAATTCCTGCCAGTCAGACCTGCAGAGGGGGAGCCCTGCTGAGAACACTGACCTGTTTTCTGCTGGTTTAGGCTGCAAGAACTGACTATCTGAAAGCTTTTCTCGGTGTCTGTGAAGGTCTCATCTCGCTGATGGCCCTGGCTGGGAGCCCCTCACTGACCACATCCCTGCACTGGTGGCTGTCACCTCACAGCCTTTCAGAGCAACCTTGACAAGATGAAAAAAGAGAAACGAAGAAATCTGGAGGAAAGTCCGCATTGACATGCCATGAAAACCACCACACTGATCCATCTTGGGAAATGCTACAGCTGGGGGCCATGTGTCTACTTACAAGTGAACTGAGTGTTACACTCTTCCCTCCTTCCCATTTCATTCTCTTAAACAGACAGGATCTCATAAGATGGAGAAAACTGCAATACTGGTGCCAAAGTGCCCTTGTTGGTCTCTTCAGAAGCTGAGAATTGCTGGCAGCAGCCCAGGACAAGCGACAAAGAACAGGAGGAGTTTGGAGAGCAGCTAGACTTGCAAAGCCCAGAGCACTGTACAAGAAACCAAACACAAACCAGGGTGATGATTGGCAGAGATGGGACGACTCTGCTGCTGGAAATGAAAGTGCTATGAATAATCAGGCACCTCTGACCCGGGAAAACATTGCCTTCATTTGCAGCACAAAAGTGATTGCAGATGGTACTGGGGAGGGGAATCAGGCTAGTCACTGTGCTTTCCCCTCACCAGAAAAATTCATTTCCTCTGTGCTGTTGAGCAATGAAAAAACACCTGATTGGATCTGCTGAGACACAGAAGATGTGGAATGAGGAGTGGAAGAGCCTACGGGGTGATGTTAAAGGTAATCCTATTAAAGCAGTGGGCTAGAGGGGGAGATGCACATATAACTCCTATTTTAACACAGATTAAAACAAATCCCTTAAAGGAACCAATATATTTGGACATTTCTTTAAACTCCTGCTGTCGCTGTTGCTGAATGGGATGTTGGACGTCATTCCTCATTCCCCACTGCTCCTCCTGTTCATTCCCATGTCCCTGCACTCCCAGCTCCCAGTGAGCTCCGAGCCCTCCAGCCCTGTCCCTGTTGGACTCTGCAGTGCCCCTCCCTGTCCAGCCTCCTGTGCTGGGAGGTCTCTCCCTCGCAGGGACATCGACACCTTCCCTTGGGCTCGCAGCATTCCCGACTGCTGGAACACATTCCCTGTAGCCACGAGGGCGAAAGGAGGAGCAACAAAGCCACATTCCAGAGCCCGCCGCGGGACCTGTGCTGGCTGTGCTGTCACAGCCCGTGTCCTGCGCTCAGCTGACCCCAGGAGAGGCAGCTCCCACTGGAAAGGAGCCTGGAGACACAGAATAACATCATCCCTTGTTATCCCTTGGCTGGCGGAGAACAGGACGGAGCAAAGGCTGTCTGGGCAGCAAATTCAGACAGCTCCGAGTGTCCCTGACAACCTCCCCTGCCCCCAGCGTGTCTGACACGGGACTGCTGCAGATGGGTGTCACAGCCCCTCTGACAGATCCTGCCTCAGGACAAGTGAGTCTTAATCCTGGCTTTCCAGGGCCTTTGGAAATAAAGTCCAAAGGCAAGCAGGAGGAAGAGGAGGAGGCATTTGGGTCCTTTTCTTGCACCTCTACGGCCTCACTGGAGGGCAGATGCTTCTCACATCAGGAAGAAAAATGGGCGTCCTATAGTAGGCTGTGATCCACATTTTATTCCACTACTGGATGAATCCACATTTATCTCTAAATGGGTTAAAGAACCTTTTTTTTCACTGGTTTTACTGTGGAAATATTCTCAGCAAGAACTCAGGTGCCCTTTCTCCCTCCATGTCCTCCCTCCCAGCTCTATGTGCTCCCACCCCCATCCCAGTGACACCTCCTGTGTGCAGGGTGTCCATGTACACAAAACCCAAGTTCAGGCACTGAAAATGAAACCTGCAAAGACAAAGACAAAAAGCTGTGCAGAACAGTTGTACTGCCTTCCAGACTGAAGCTTAAGCTCTGCTCACAGACCTGCATTTCTTAAAGTGATGTTTTCATGGAGCAGGGTAGAAATATTCCTGAAAAAAAAATGCCTACAACTGAGATTTCCAAATTAGGTGCCCAAAATTAGGCTTCTAAACCTATAATTAAATCTTTAAGTAAACAGCCTAATTTCCTTGAGTGTTGAACACACAGCTGCTCAGCCTGCCTTTGTCAGGACCAGAGGGATTCAAGGCTCTTGGGAAAAGAGGAATGAAGGAAGGGAGAAGTTGGGTCACTTCCTAGGGTACATGAGGTGGAATTAAATAGGTGGCTTGGAGTCAGTACTTTCAAAAGTGATTCCCATCCTTTTACATGAGTTTCAAGCCTCCTGCCCAGCACATTCAGTACTGAAAAGCAGATTGTACCTGTGTACATGAATGCATGAATTTACCTTTCAATTCCATTTAAAACCATTTCACAATAATACAGAAAAAGATTAACTGTAGGAATATTAACACCAGAGGGTCTGAGCAGATGTCAGACCTTAGTGCCACAGTGGGAGCTGAGTCCTGGACAGGTCAGGCTTCTCATGGCACAGAATCCTGGTTTTAGGGCACAGGGTGTGTTTCCCAAGCTCTGCTCCAGCCCCCTTGGCTGTGATGGAGTCACAGTCCAAACCTGGGCACTCTGAACAGGGCATTTCCAAAGGACTTTCCTGCAATGGCATTTGACAGCCCTTACATTGATGTCCTGAATTGCAGCCATCTGATTATCCCAGCTATGTGGGTAATTTGCATACTAATAACAAAACTGTTCCAAAACATTAAATTACTCAAAGTGAGATCCCCACAACTTTGATCACCTTCACAGTTCAGGCTCAAGAGTCTCCTCATATCAGCCTTTGCATCCCTTAGAAACAAAAAGCCTTCTAAGAACCCTTCCAAGGTTTATTGGATTACAATGAGGATATTTATAGAACTGAGATGAATCCAGTGGCTCTCCTGTAATGGAACACAGCCAGTTCCAGCTCCTCAAATGCCAGCAGGACTTGGCAGGGCCCCACAGCTGTTCTTCCATGGGGTTTGTGCCTATTGAGGGATGAGGGGAGTGCTCCCTGATCCCAGGCACCCTCATGGGCAGGGTGGGAGAACCCAGTGCTCAAAGGAGGCCTGAGGAGTGAACAGTGTTTGCAAACCAGCAGAAGGATCTCGGGAGAAAACATTTGCCCTGAAAGTTTTGGGATAGTGGAGGACTTTGGGGTTTCTTAGTTTGCAAAAGACAATTTGGCTGCACAGGTAAGGAGGGCAAAGAGGAACAAAACACGAGGTAGAAGCTCCAAATAATCACAACTCTGAAGGCCATTTTTATGCAAAGCAGAGCTCCAAAACTTGTTTAAAAAAATATCCACATAAACAGCACTAAAGGTCACCTGTCCCTGCTTTGGGAATGAGGGAAGAAGGGGAGGAAAAGATCAAAATGGTTACCTGAATAGAATTATAAAATCCCACCTTTTGGAGCTGTTCCAAAGTGCCTCTTTCCCACTGTTTTGGTTGGAAAGAGCAAAGAAGAAATGTTAAAGGTAGGAGGAGAATATACAAACAATTACAGAAAATACACGTTCTCACTCTGCAAGGGACACAGATTCCAGGCAGCAGGAATGCTGCAGGACAAACCATCTCCAAAACCAGCAGTTTCCAGCTCCAGCTCTTTCCGATGTAGACAAAGCAGCAAATTTAGTAACTTTTTAAATCCCTCTATTTTTCTCTTACTTGTATTTAGTTGGAAACATAGAAAACAACAGGTATTTCAGCTGATGCCTTAAGAAAACTTCAGTTCCTTCATTGTCCATGTGCCAGGACTCTGTGGCTTTCCCTAATCCAAGTTTTTGGTGGCATGAAGGGAGTGTAATGTCTGAAATAGCTGCAGTTCACCCCAGCTCCCTCCAGCACTGAGTTCACCCCTCAGTGCAGAATTTGGTGCCACCTGCTAAGAAGCAAATTCAAGACATGCAGAAAATGTTATGAAATTCTCCTCCTTTTACAAATCCTGGTGAGGAAGTTCCATCTTTAAGACACAGGAGACTCAGGCTGTGAGGGTGTTAGTCCTGCTAAAATTCAGCAAAAAATAACAAAAAATAGACACCATTTGCCCTTAAATTACAAAGGAAAGAGAGAGGCATTTGAAAAGATGGAATTGAACTAGTGAGAGTGATCCTGCTCATTTCTGGGCTTTCAGGGAGGAGAGAGGAGTAGGAGTAGGAAGGAGTTTGTCACGGACTCCATGTACCATTTCCAGAACAGCATTTGGCATCTCTTGCTCATATGTCAAATCTGTGCCTGCACAGTGGGCAGATACAGCTTCTGGTTAATTTTTTATAAGAAGAATTTAATGCTGACTTAACAAAAGTGATAAATAGCTCATCTGTTTCCAGGGAAAATCCTGAGCATACCAATAGGGAAGCACTGTGGGGCTGCTGCAGTCTTGCCAGGCTTGAAGCTCTTAGACCTCTACAAGCTGTTGCATTCATATCCAAGAGCAAAAATCACTTGTGGGACAAATTTCCAAAAGGTCAGTGGTATAATGGCCATGGCTGGCTTTCACAACCAGAAAAAGTTGCTCAGTCTTTCAGAACACCAACTTTTATTTTAAAGACAATTATCCCACTCTTACTGGGTTTCACAAAAAGTTTCTCTGTTATTTCCCACAATGGTCACCCTTCCCTACCTGGGTCTAAGTCAGATTTCAGAACAGATTTTTTAAAAATGAGGTAGAAGGAGAAACAAAAACCCTGCAGTTGCTGAATTATGGTATTTATAGAGACATTAGACATTCACAGCCATTACAGGAATGTTGTGCTTTATTATCCTTGTGATTTACTATAAGAATCAGGCAAGATTCATAACTCTTCACAATTCACTTGCCAATATCTTCCTCAGGCTTTGGCTTTAAGGTGCTGCTGGAAACTACATTGTGACAAACAGTGGAAGTTGGCCCCACTGATCATGTATCTGGCACAATATTGAGACAGCAGATACCACATCCCAAATCCTCTGCACTTGAGAGACAGGAGCTCAAATAGACAGTTCTATTTAAGTGGTTTTTCAGCTTCTGTTCCCTCCTGACAGGAGATACTTACCCAAGGCCTGAGGATATGCTGAAGAGCCTCAAAGGATTAGAAAGAGACCATTAACATGTTACATATAAAATGATCACGACACCCCCCCCTTGAATGTGACCCTGACTTTGTAGTATCTCTATTTTCCAAATTCTACAGACAAATCTCATCCTGATGAGAACTCATAGGCCTCCCTCCCTAATCCCCATGAGCCATTGGGCCTCCAAAACTCCTGCCTTGTTGGGGTCAGCTGTGGTGCCAGTGACAGCTCCATAAAACACCTCCTGGAGCTGCCCAGCCCCACAGAGTCCTCAGGCCTGGCTGCAGATGGGGGAGAGTTGCCATATGCCAATGCAGTAACAATTTTTGACTCACAGTCAAAAGCATCCCAGAGAAGTCAGTGTGCAGGATTTTCTGCCATATGGAGGAATTGTTATTTGGCCTTTTTTCCAGCTGCATCTCATGAAGCAAAAATGAAAGAAAAAGGGGAGGATGGTCTTTTCTTCTGTGCAAATCTCACCCCAGAGTTCATCTTCCTCTGAGAGACTTCGCTGGTGCCTGGAAAACCAAGTCAGAGCAGCAGGAGGCTGTAAGAACCCAGGGGACTGAGGATGTGTTCTGTCCAATTCAGCAGGTTTACTTTGGGTCTTTTACTTCGAATATGAACTTCCCAGGGAAGAGGGAGAAGTGCTACAGAGAGCCAGGACTGGTTCTACAGGGCTGAGAAAGACCAGAGCAGAAGAAGAACCTCCTGTTCCGTGCAGTCTGCACTGCTGCACTACAGTAAAGGATGTTATTTCCTCCAGGCACTGCAGCATTTTGCAGGTGTCACTACCAGCACTTCCCCAATCCTTGTGAGCTCTGGGGTCTGTTTTGCTCAACATGGGAGGTTTGTTTAATCTGAGACTTTATCTTTTCATAGGAAGTAATGTGACATTACCACAGTGCAGATATTGGTGGTTCATATCCCATACCATGGTTGATGTCCACACGGGAGAGCCACCAGCTACAAGTCTAGAAGTTATACAGACAATCAGACACCTCAGGGCCTTTCAGCTTCTCTCCGATCTCCCTCGATGTACAGAGCTGTCAGGAGGAAAAAGGCTCCTCCAAAGGCCCCCACGAAGGCACAGATGGCAAAGCTGCTCTGGATGCTCCGGAAACTGCTCTGGAAGGACGGAGTGCCCCGGGCCTGCAGGGCGTTGGAGATCTGGGGAGGGAACAATGCTGCATTAATTGGGATAACCCCCCTTCCTCCCTGCTTTAAACAGCCTCTTCAGTGGGGCTGGTGAAGGATCAAACAGACACATGGGGATGAGAGTCTGCTCCCCAGGTTTGTCAGGCACACCTGCACTGCTGTCCAGCTTCCACTGGTCAAGGAATCTCATGTTCTTCATCCCTTCAGTGCCCTCACTCACAGAAGTGACAAATACATTTTACCATTTCCTGGCCCATCTCCAGACAGCCAGCACAGCACAGGCATTTGGGAATAACCTTTAGCATTTCTTGGTGCTGTTCAATAACTTTATACCTCCCTGCCTGGCATCCAGTGGATAGAAACAGGGGGTTAACAGCAATACAGGCACAAGCAGCAACACTCATTAGAAAGGGAAGAGCTGGAAATTAATTACAGGTGAGAGTGGGGGCTGCTTTTGAGCCAAAAGGCATTTGAGGAGTCATGGAGTGACATAGTGAGGAACTGGGAGAAGATACCAGGCAGCTTTTTGCACTGGTGGGAGGATGAAGTTGTAAAGGTTATAAACGATACACATGAATTTTATTTTTGCAGACAGAAAGAAAAGCTGATTTTAAGAAACTCAAAAAGATTCAACACTCAAGGAACTTGAAATATCTTCTTAGCATAAACAAAAAGATAAATGTTGAAAGCAGTAATTTTTATTCCCACATTTGTTCTTGATGCTTAGAATGCACTGTGTGATTTGAAATGCAGAAATAGGAGACTCTTCAACCTTTGCTGGGTTTGGAATGATTATTTATGACACTTTAAGCAGATAAGAGCAAGATCAACTCTGAATGGGCACCTAGGGACTACAGCAAGCATCATGGCCACGATACAATCCTTATGCATTTAATGTTAAGATGCTTAGTGAAAAAATTTCTGGAGTGCAGAGGGAAGAAAAACAGACTCTGAAAAAGACTATTCCTTGATTATTCAGTCAGATTTTAAGCTAAAGGCTTGGCTGAAGCAGGTTAGGAAACAACAGCAGAATGTGAAAGCAGACTGAGTGTTTAACCAACAGCAGTCCCAGGCAGTGCTGGTGTTTGGGCTCACAGAAGCATCCCAGAAGAACTGAGGTGCTCATTGCACACCATCATTGCACAACAATGAGCAGTTTTATTCCTGGGTTTATTGTCTCTGTTTTGTATGAAGCTTACCTGAGGTTAATCTCATCTAGATAAGCTTTTTTTATCTTCACACTTCTGGATGAGCTGTTGTTTAGGGTGCAGGCCCTGCACACAGCACCCAGAGGGGCAGAGGATGGGGGGTGGAGGCACAAACAGCTTCACCTTTCAGGCAAGAAGCTTAAACAGTTGGTCAAAGGAGAATGCACAAGAGGTATTTCAGCTTTTGGATACCTCCCGTTGCTGCATCCCATGTCAGCCACTTCCCCTGACACAGCGGTGTCGGTTGTTGTGCTCCCACACACAGCCAGTGGGAGGGCAGGGCTTTCCTAATACACAGTAATGAGCAAAGTGGGCTCTTCATTTGGCAAAAAAAGAGGCTGAGCAGGAGGAATCCCTCAATGAGAGAGGGTGTCTTCTCTGCCAGACAGATTACACTGCTGATACTCTGGTTTTCACCAGTTGAGGACAAGGGGAAGCTCGTGTGTGGCTGCAGCAGCAGCTGTGCCTGCAGGAACAGCTCACTGGGGCACTGCTGGCCCTGTCTCACCCTGCCACTGTTAGCAGGGGACAAAGCACCAGCAGAGAGTCCTGAGGTGAACTTTAGCTAAACTCCCATACAAAGAAAACTTCAAAGCAACAAGAAGGACTACTCACTCTCTCTCCCATGTCCAGTGAAGCAGAAAAATCAAAGTGAGTGATTGGTGTGTGCAGAGTTCCTAAATCACAAAGAATGAAGGCAGGAAATGACACTGACAGGTACAATGCTCTGGAACTAAAACTAATGAACTGCACAGAGAAAACAGGACTTGGCTGCTTTGTCCAGAAGCACCTCAGATCAGGAAAATGTAGGATGGGCAGAGAAATCAGGTCTCAAGGAATATGGGAATCAAGGATAAGGTGCTTTGAGACCAGAGCTTCAAAGGCCAAGTAGTATCTAAAGGCAAAATTGCATCACTTTTGTTCTAATTTCCAAGAGACCATCAACTTTGAGATTTTGAGTCTTGGCTTTTAATGCATTTGATTAATTTCCATGAAACTCCTCACAAGAGCAGAAAGTCCTTGAATCCAAACACAATACCCATGACACTGTCTTTGCAAAAATGTGTACCTTCAAAAATACACGAGTTTTCAAATTTCAAATCAAAATCAATTTCTACACACTGCATGGAACTACTCACAGCTGCAAGCACAGGATTATATTCTACCCACCTGCAGTGTGACAGGACCAGGGGTTTCCTGCAGGTAAAAAATGTCTGTGTTTTAGAATCAGTCTGAGCAATACAAGTAATTTGTCGTTTTGGACCAGGTAGTGTCTACAGTTCTGAGAGTGTTTCAGTTGGTGGCAGTTTCACCCTAAGCAAGGCTCAGTAAGCAGGGAGTTCACTTACAGCCCCGATGAGGTATGGGCTGCCTGCATCCCCCAGCAGGTGGCTCAGCAGGATCTGCAGGGCGATGGCCGTGGATTGGCGCCTCGGGGTCACCACGTACTGCAACAAAACATCACCAGAGAGACCCTCAGCAATGGCAGCTGCTTCTGGGGCATCCCAGAGACACTGAGACGTTTTCTATTTTATAGTACAAGTTTGGAAACAGAGAAGTTCTTCTGGGCAAAAGAGTACGTTGTGTTTTGTTGAGGACAAAAACATTCAGGGAAGGAAGACAGGAGGGAATGACAATAAAGTAACTAAACCAGGACTCCCCTTACTGCACAGATTCATTTGGCCATGCAACTATCAGAAGCCTCCAGCCAAGGATTCCTTGAAGTCGTAATGATTTGCTAATAAGGGTATTCAGCACTGAGAGCCTGTGGGAAAATCTCCTGTGCCCTGTGTCAGCAGGCCTGGCCTGGACTGCTGGGGGCACTTTGGGGGACCTGGAGTCTGAAGGAGCTGCTGTGGCTCCACAGGGTGTCAGCTGGGACCTTACACACCTCTGAGACCAGCAGGTGGCTGCTGGTGCTTTGATGGCACTGCCTGTAACTGGGTAGCACCTGAGGTCACTGGATATCAACACCCCCAATTGATTTTGCTTGGGAGTGCACACAGTTTAAATAACAAGTTGGAGATGTGCACATCCAACACAGCAAAGCATCCCAGAGATTAGAACTATTTTGTCAAATGAAATATAGTAATTTGGGGGTAATAAGGGCTTTGTGCCTGTGCTACTGAAGATCAGCTGTGCCTGCAGAAGTACAGCATGATTCCATATAATTTGTGTCTCTTTCAATAATGCATTTACACAAAATGCATTCACAGTCAGAATGAGACAGAAGCAATTTCAAACCTTCATACCTTTGTTTTCCAACTCCTTGCTCATAGCAGAGAAAAAATGCTTAATATTCTCCCATTCCTCTATCCCACAACTTGTTTTTGTTTTGAAGCTGATCTAAACATCACCAAGTGTGTCTCAAACACTAATTAACATTAAGTGATTGGTGTTTTACTGGGGCACAAACTCAAGGTATATGATATATGGTATATGATATAAGGTATATGGTATATATAACCTATATACTGGTCCTATGGCTGCCTTCAAAGAAACATTAACATGGTGGGTAAGTTGGGTTTAAAATTAAGAAAAGATCCTGCTCTTACATTTAATTTAGAGTTTTTGTCCTGCTTATTCCATATTGCAGCCAGTTTCAGGAAAGAATCAGGAACACTGGCAGTGCCCCTCTTAGCCAGAAATGGCCTCAACCTTGGAGACACAAATCACTGTTAACCAGCTCCTCTGCACCCAGGAGAGCTCTGTACAGTGCAGCTGGATTGGAATGGGAGAAGCTAAATGTGCTCTGTCTCTCCCAGTGCCCTGCACCCCTTCCTTACCACGTTTCTTTAATATCCCATATCCCTGACTACAACAGGCAGGTGCAATAAAGCTGTAGCAAGAAAAATAGAAGGATGGGGTATTTCCTGTAGCTTGGGGGATCATGCAAACTCTGCCTGGGCTGTCACTCAGGTTCTTCTGCCCAATGGAAACCAAGAGCTCCAGGCATTGTGGGACTCACTGGGAAAAGAAGAAACAAAAGACACCCCCCCCCCAGAGGGACTTTGAAGTAGCCACAGCCTCCTGCCCAGCCACAGGGACTGCCCAGGGCCCCACCCCATGGCAGTGATGCCAGTGACATCCTGCACTCCACCATCTCCCAGGAGATCCCAGCCCAGAGCCCTGGAGAGGGAAGCCCCAAGCAGGTACAGTTTGCAAAGCCTGTGGTGCTGTGTCTGGGGGTTTCAGAGACCCTTCTGTCACAGAGCTGTCAGCTGAAATAGCAGATGGAACACAGGCTGGGGAACACTCCTGCACCTCCCAGGGCACTTCCAAAGGCAGGGACATGTTGGTTGCCTTCCCAAGGCCCACACAGGCTTCCAGTTCCAGCATCTCCTATGCTATTAGCTGCCACAACCCTAAAAGACAGAGTCCTGTCACCTCACAGACGACAAACACATTTCATAAGGGACACTCCAGGAACAGCCTCCCAGAAAAGGAGCAGAGCAGCTCCAGCTCCTCTCCATGTGCACATGGAGTGTACATGGAGTTGTACAGCCCAGATGTCTGTGTTTACACTGAACAGGAGGACAGAGGTGGCTCCATGCACTGCATCCTGATGCACAGCCACAAAGCTAGAAAGTCCTTATCATTCAGCCAGCATCTCCCTTTGTCTTCAGCTCCACAGGTCGCAGATAAATGAATTTCTAGCTCCATTGTCTGGCTAGTAGTGCCATGTGGGAAGAAAGAAAAGTCATTTTCATGGCAAAATAAGAACATGAATTAGCAAATGCAGCTACATTGTCAGAACTCCTACCAGTTCACGTGGGAAACTAGACAAAAAGAGGAATTACTGCTGTTATCTGTGGCACCCTTCAGTCACTGCAACAGCAGAAATACACTGAACCTGTGGGGTTTCAGCAGGACAAAACCCAACTCCCAGATAAAATTGCCACTAAATGAGCAGATGCGCAAATTCAGCTCAATTCCACCATTTCTCTGATAAAATGATTAATATTTAGACTTCAGGAGGTCTAACCCACAGCACATTTGTGGTAATCCACTGAATGTCTGCTCCCAGGGGGACACAGCACCACAGAGCTCAGCCAAGCTTGTCACCTCCCCATTTGTTGCCAATTGATGCAACATTGCTGGTACCTAAACCCAAAATATTCTAAAGTAAATGCAGTGAGGAGTGTTGGTCACCTGGGAGACAAGAATCTCCTTCTCTTCTGGATTTAGGTGGATCCAGGATATGCAGTGGCACTGCCCATGAATTCCTGCAGGCTGGGATGTGGTGCAGCATTCCCTGAGCAAACTGAGACTGGAAGGATGGAACTGAACCAAAGCCCGGCTCCTTCCAGGCTTTGCAGTTTGGGTCCAGGAAGGAATTGAAGGAATGAGCTGACAGTAACCATCTGCCTCGCTTTCCTCATCACACATCACCAGTACCTCACTCAGTGTCACCTGCCTCTTTAACAGTGTCAGAGGACACAATTCAAATGCAGATGAAGGAGTTCAGAGAAAAGTAAATTGAGAAACTTAAAAAAATCCCTCGGTGGTGCCTCAATTGATGTAAAAAGAATGGTAATTGTAATAATACTTGGTTCTGGCACAAACCCCCAGTGATTTCAAAATAACCTGAAACAGAAGCTAATAAAAGTTGTCAGTTTGGAGCAGTGATCGCTTTTGTGCACCTGTTCACTGCTGCAAGGCTCCAGCTCTTTTCTCGTAGGATGATTGTTTCTGACCATTCTGTGAGAGTCAAAGAAGAAGCAAAACCCTTTGGTTGCTGGCTCAGATTTGAAGCAGGCAGCCAATTCACTAATGCTGACTGCATTATTTATTTTTCAATGAAAAATCCAGAGTGCAGAAAACTGACTTGTGGGGAGCAGCACCATGAGAGAGAACAGAATGCACACTCTGTGTCAGCAGGGCTCTGCTGAAGACCCATGAAATGTAAGGAGTTCCTTTCCTTCATCTCAATCAGGATGTAAAGAAAGGCTCTTCAGCTATAAAACAGGAGCATAAACGGGCTCATGGCCAGGCAAGGTCACAGCAGTGCAAGGAGAGTTCTGTGGTGCTTCCCAGCTGGGCCCTTTGGTCACTGCACAGGGCTCAGCATTTGGCAATTCTGTCCCATCCTTTCACACACAACACTGTAACAGAGATACTTTAATCTCTGCTCAGCTTGGGTTTAGTTTGGTGGTAGAGATACTAAGCAAGTGGTATCTGAGCAACTCAGGCCTGCAAGGTTCCTTTGCTGTCCTAAACTCCTGGGGACTGCTGTTGTGTTGTGCTGCACAGCAATGCATTCACTGTGGTGCTTAAATGAGAGGTTTATTATGGCAGTGGGGTTTGCAGCAGCAACCTGCAAATAGGTGTGAGCTCCCTCAGAACGAAACACTTCGACATCAAACGGGAAACACGCGACTCTTGCTTGGGAAGAAAGTCAGAGATGTCTGCTCTGCCCTTAACTTGGTGCCCTCTCTCACTTGTCCTGGTGGCTTCACAGTGTCCTCACTTTCAGTACCAGCTGAGCAGCCTTTTGCCTGTACCACGCTTCAGTCACACACCAATCCCTGTCTCTCAGGGAGCTTCTTGTTTGGAATGTTTGGGTTGCAGCCACACCCACCAGCACAAGGATCCCAAGTGGCCTGTCTGGGTCTCTCCTTGTCCCAGCACAACCCCCTTTGTAGAAAAGGGTCGTGTCAATTCAAATGTTCTGTCTTGTGCCCATGGGGAGCAACAGAAGAACTGTCAATCATTTAATTAAATCTGGCTCTGGCACTTAAATCAGTTTTCTGCAGTCTCATTACTAGAAGTGAACAAGGTAGACCATTTCCTTGCCTATTTGATTAATAAACCATATTCAACTTGTTCATACTATGGATTTAATTAAAAAGTCATATAAACTACTTGATAAGACTGTGATAATCTGTCTAATTCAGTGTTAATAACAACATCTGTCCCAGGTTTTACACAGACACTGATTAGTGACTGTGGAGCTACAGCATAAATGAAAGATTGCCAAATTTTTCCTTTGAGTAAAAACTCAAGTATTGTAAAAAATTGCTAACTAAAAACCTTTGAAATGATAAAAAGAACAAGCTGCTCATTGAGACCTAGACTAACAGTGCCACAAGATGTGTGCTTTTCACATCAAGGCTTTCTAAAGAACTTCCTGATGGCAGAATGCAAATGAAATCATGCACTGCCCTTCCTTGGGCTTGGGTGTCAGCCCTGGGACCCCCGAGGGCCTCATGACCATCACTGCTGGCCTGGCCCTCTGGCATTGGAGCACCACTTAGGAATTGGATTTGCTGGAATTCATCTGTATTCTGGATTAAGGCAACTTGTTAACAGTTAACAGACTGTTGACTTTCCCTCATTTGGATCATGTTTTCAAACCTTTGGAGCACAAACAGAAAACCTGATTATAGACACAAAATGTCTCTGTTTCTGGTGCAGACACCCAACAACACAGAGCTGTACAGAAACCCAAACTGCTCTGGGGACAGGCAGCACTAGAGAGTTCCATGTGCAGGAGCTCCACCCAAGCCAGGACATCTCCTCTCTGGGCTCACAATAACTTGGGTGACTGCAGCACCACCTCTATTGCCACTGGCATCCTTGCCCAGCAGTGATTCCATCCCCAACCTCAGCAGGGTACCAAGAAGGGGATTGTTGATCGGAGTTCATTCATCTCTTCCCAGAAAGCCACCAAGATGCAGCCTTAGGAACAACTTTATGTTGAGAAAAAACTTGAAATAAGGAAGTAGATGCCTGAGCACTTACCAGCAGTATGTCTGTCACAACAGCCCAGTTCACAGATAAAAACAGTTCTCCAAATGCAATAAAAATCTGCAAAAGAGAAGAAAGCAGTGACTATCCACAGTGCATGGTCCTTCTTTGGTGTGAGGATGAAGGCAGGTTCACTGACTATGCCTGTGTGAGAGCTGTCCTACACACCCTTTTATTTATAAATTAAACATCTCTGTCTGTGCTTACAAACACTAATTTCATCTTAAAAGTGGGGAAGGGAACCAGAGAAGGTGTGTGGGGTTTGTGTCACAAATCCTCAGCAGAAGAGTCAAAATAGAAAACATGCAGCACCCTCCCAATGAACTGCTGAAGCCAGGAAGGGGAAAGCAAGATCCTGGGAAGAGAAACTTTCAGCAGAGGTTTAAAAAGTGATTAAAGATCTCCCTTTGCAAATGAAGCACCTCTGTGCTAATACAGGTACTCTTTAAGCTCTTTCAGAGAGAGAACTTCCAAAATGGAATGGACTCCAAAGAACAGGCAGCCTCAAAGCATTGGTGCCCTGTGGGAATTCCCTAATCCATCACAGATGGAGACCCAGCCATCAGGAAAAGGGGAAGGGCCCCCAACAGTTCCTACAGCTGTGGTCTCATAGAATATTAACCCTTTCAGCCAGCCCTGGACACAGACTGGAGCAGCCTGCCCAGACTAAGTGAGGCTTTGGGAGAGCATTAAGGCTACCCTGTCAAGGTGGAGCAGTACTAGAAGGCAGAGTCTGTTTAGGGACACAGGCCACAAAGTCAGATGGCACCTGGGAAATAAAACCCATGGTTACAGCAGGCAGCACATCTTGTTCAGTGAGGCCTTGGTCAAGATGTTGTACCTGGTCTAGCAAAGGCACAGTGGCAAATGCCCAGATGTTTTTGGAGGGGTGGCTGATGTGCTCCTAGGGAGAACCAGACCTGATAAACATCTTCCTGCCTCCTCTGTGATTCTGGTCTGTTCTGCTCTGGTTTTCTTCTCCAAACCAGTTCAGAGAAAAAGTTCCTTGAAGCACTGAGATACTTAATATAGACCATTATCCAGATATCTTTCTCTTCACAAGGCTTTGCACAGGTTTCCTAATTTGCAGCTGAATCCATTTCCCCACACATGGTTGCTTTTCCTTAAGTTATATAACAAATATCACTCCTTTCACATACTCCTTGAGTATGTGGTAGTCTTGGATTTATGCATCCTACTGTCCACTGACACAACCTTGGCAGCTTTGCCCTCACAAGAGACAGAGTGCAACTGCTGTTCTCCAGTTCAGGACTGTTGCAGTATCACTGCTCCAGCAAGTGAAACACCTGCATTAGAGAACTCTGGACAAACACAAAATGTGTTTATGAACATGGGAAGCAAAATCACACAATGAGACACTTGGCAATAAGGACTGGCTGCGAAATCTTGCACTCCCCAGAAAATATTAGCCCTTCATCCCTTTATTTCAAGGTAATACTTTCTGAACTCTCTTGTAAGATCCAAATTCATCAGGCAATAATGGTGTGAACTTCCCTACCTTCTGTCAGTGGTGCCATAGGTAGCAAAAGATAGTGCAGGTTAAAGGGAGACACGGAGGAGATAAAGAGCAAAGAGATTTATTTAGATCCTGGCTGATACTTTAAATGTAACAAGATGCAAATCCAACAGTTAGAGCAGAAGGTTCTGAAGGCTTCCAAATTGTTCCTAGATATCATCAATGGAATAGATGACTCCCTGCCTTCATACATCAAATGAGAGATATCTCCCTTTCAGGAATCTTGTGATGTTTAGCACTTTCAAAGTGTAATTTCCAGTTTTCCTTTCCCCTCATGCTTTTTTTTCAAGTTATTTAGTCTGTACAAGCCCTAAGAACAAGAGCATGTCATGCCCAGTGCAAGAAAAGTAGAATTCATCTTTAGGAAATACGTTATGCTGTCAACGTGGAGATCAAAGGAATGGAAATTAATGAAAAATTATCCTTGATAAGAAAATGTGATATTCAGTGGCTAAGGCCTCATGCTGCACAGAGTAATAATTTCAAACAGAATTGGCACAGGTTGCCCAGAGAAGCTGTGGCTGTCCCATCCCTGGAAGTGTCCAAGACCAGGTTGGATGGGGCTTAGAGCAACCTGGGCTAGTGGAAGGTGTCCCTGCCCATGGCAGGGGGTGGAATAAGATGATCTTCAATGTCCCTTCCAACCCAAATCATTCTGGAATTCTACAATTCTAATAAAAGGTATATTTTGGTAATTCAAACCCAATATATTGGTTCACTCATCTAACACGGACTGGCAAATGAAACTGTTGTTTTCCATCTTTAATGACAAAAAAGAGAACTGAAGAACAAACTCAGGGTGGGGCTATGTGGGAACCTGAGAAGCAGAAAAAGAAAATGTAGCCATTCTTTGGCATTCTTTGGCACTCAGATCTCCACTCCTGAATCCAAAAATAATCTTCAATCTCACATTTTGCTTTGTGTACACACACTCAGACATGCAAATCCACTTGTTTTTCTCTTGGTGTAAAGGTGTTTTTCCACAGGAATACACATTCCTGAGGAGTCAAAAGGAAAACCTCTTTGAACAAGTGTTAATCTTGGAAGCATAAAACCTGCAAAAGTACCCTTTTGCAGAGAACTGTTCATTACTGTAATTAACTTTGCTTGGATCCTCTTATTTATGTTAATCATGGTGATTTTGGCTGTGGAGTCACAGGAAAAAACCTTGGAGTCTTTCCCTAGCTGTTACCAGATTAGAGCTGCAATAAGGTTTACATTCAGTTCCCTCTCACAGGGAGTTTTTGGAACTGTTCGTCATTCCTGGTAGGTTTCTGTTTTTCCCTTTGCTAAGAACAGAATTTAAGTGATTTATACTTCAGTTTGCTTTGCCAAAAGCTTGACTTTGAAGATCAGCTGGTGATCTGGGACTTTGAAGATGATGGCTCAATTATTCTTAGCAAGAACTGTGTGTATTGTACAGCCCCAACTACACCAATCTTTAAAGATTCAGAAAGCAAAAATAAATAAGAATAGTAAATTAGCTGCATAGCATTAATAATTAACATAAGATTGAGACTTGCTTTAACTACATTTTTGGAGGAGGGACAAGCTTCATGCAGCTAATTACACAGGCTTACTGTTCTCTTCTTCAGTGCACTCTGCAGGTCCTCAGGCCCAGTTTGCAGTGCTCTGCCTGCCCTTTGTCCTGGAACAGGGAATACCCAACGTGGATCCCACAGGACAGGCCACAGGCAGCACTGGAGCACCATTCCCAGTTCTTACCTGGCTACTTTCTAAGTCACTGAAACCTCCTAATGGTCTAAAAGACTGCAGAGAATTCTGCAAAAGCCACCCCTTGTCTCCTCCTCTTCCCCCTTCCCATTCTCCCCAGGATGCCAAAAGACACGTGGCTGATTGTCACTTACAAAGGTGGAAAGGATGTTGGTCTGGGCCACCATGAGAGCCGTGTAGAGGCACAGGGCAGAGCTGAACATGCTGGTGGCACAGATCAGAGGATCAGCTTTATTGTGGATCTTCCTTAATCTTCTGGCAGCCTCTGCCCCAGCAATGACACCCAAGATTCCTGTCCCAATGGTGATGCCTCCGAAGATCAGGCTGGTGACAAAGCAAAGGACTCAGTTGAGCATGGTACTGTAGAAGAACAAATGGTGTTAGCTTGGAGCTGTAGTTTCAGAGGAATCTTTAATGGGGAACTTGAATTTCATCCCATTTGATGTAACCCTCCCACTCCTTTTAAGTGGATGTAATGCCAAGCCTCAGTGGGAGATGAGTATCCTGGGAAGCAGATATTTTCCCATTTACAGAGCAGGTCCTCAAGGAGGACCCTGCCCAGCTGGACCTGGCTTGGACATGCAGTGATGTAGAGGAGACCCAGTCATCTTGGCTACCCTGTGAACCAATCTACTCAGTCATCCCTGAAACACAGATGGAGTAACTCTGTGTCACAATCTGCTGCCTTGGAAGGGATCCTAGCACGTGGAACGATCTACATCTAAATTATAACCCTCTGGTTAGCACAGCTGAGATGAGCCACTTCTCTGACTCTGGGAAACACCTACCACTTCCCAGAAGAGTTCAAAGAATACTGGATAGTTAACTGTGCCAGGTCCAGGGAGCATTTTCTGAATGCAGAATGGCCAGCACCACTCAGCTTTGTGTGTCTGCAAATGCAAATGTGTTCTTCAGGAATCACAACTTCGTGCTTCAAAAGAATGTGTCTGAACAGCTTAGAAGATTCAGCCTCCAAAGGGACCTCCATATGTGCTTTTCTCTCTATTCCAAATGAGACCTCAATGACAAAGCAACCAAAGTCCAGTGGTGCTGATTGTTTAATGATTGTTTGCCTTCTCCAAAGGCAAACAGGGACAGGACCAATGTATTCTGAGCCCAAGTGCTCCTGAATATTTCAGTGTTACATGGTAAGGTCTGTACACTTTCCTCAGCTTTCTCTAACTGCAAAGCAAAGTAACCAGCTGGGATAGGATCTGTTCCTTTAAACTACATTGCATCCACTTTTTATTTTCTTTCTGGCTGATTAGGAGGGACTGAATTATTCTACAAGAAAAAAAAAGTATTTCTATGCAAGATAACAAACTTTTAGCATATTTGTAGTCTCCCTGCATGTACTTCAGGATTCTGATTCATCACTCACTCCAGCTTGATAGTGACAGTAGAGATTGTCACTAGGCAGAGTAACTATCTTAGAGATTTGTTCAGGAGAGAAAAGTTCCAAGGTGACATTAGCTGATTGAAGCATTCATGGAATTGTGTTTAGAATATTCATGTGTTGTAAACTGCAGTTGAAATAAACCTGGAGCTGGAATAAAAGAGAGCAGTCAAAGCTAAATGCAAGCACGGTTCAATTGACTGGGAGTAGGAAAGTACAGAAGCCTAGTCCTGGGGAAAGGCTCCTATGGGATCTTTTAGGGTCTGAGAATGCTCCCTTATCTGTCTGATATCTTCCAAAGTATCTGCACAAAGACCTGAAAAAACCCTATTTATCTGCCTTTGAAAGGATCCAGACCTGAGTCAGCTGTGATGCCGTTTGAGTCGGTGTTTCCAGGGAGTCTGCACACAGCCCTGATCCTTAAACAAAGCCTGCAACTGCTGAACAGCCAGAGGGGATCCTCAAAGTGTCCCTGGGCAGGTCCTGGAATATGCAGCTCAGTTCCTCCAGCACCATCAGCTACAGGTCTGACACAGTTGTTTATACACTGTTTCTTTACATCCCCCTGGAATAACAGCCTAAAACCAGCCTTATGCTGCTTCTGGCACGAAGTTATGCCAAGGTTATTTTTAAAGTATCCTGTTAAGAAGCAGGACATGAGGTTAAACTATCAGGAGCTCCATTTCTCTTCCCTGAAGACCATGTCTGCTCTAGCAACACTGCTGTGGAATAATAATTCAGAAGTGGATTAGAAAGCAAACCACAGGGCAACACCTTCAGTTTAACAAAGGAAGTATTTAAACTGTATCTGTGAACAGAAGCAGCCAAACAGCTGAAACTGTTCAGTCTCCTCTGCCTGCAGCCCCAGCCAGACTCCAGGGCTCACTCCCTTCTCAGTATTGTTCAATAGTAAGTTATGAGCCACTGATGGCATCCCTGGAAGGACAATTCATTTCCCATTGAAGGATTTGGGGGTGACTATTCAATCCATCAGGTTACACCACAACTCAGAAATCACTTTTGAGTTGGGTCAATCATTCCATTGCAGACAAGCAGAAGAACCCTGTTAGCAGAGCACACTCAAGATGTGATTACTGCTTTTCCCTTTAATTGTCTTTACCTGGAAAAGCAATGTAGGAAGCACTTAGTTCTTTGAATTCCATCATGAAGGCAGAGACTGAAACCAGATTTGGGATACCTCCAGAAGAAAGGGACACTTGTATGGAGGCCACTGGTAGGGAGTCAGTCCCAGTGCTCACTGTGACTGAGGGCAGCCATGGAGACTCAAGAGGAGCACTGAATACATTTTTGTATTCTGGTAACACATAAGGGCAAACTTCTCCTCCTAGCTGGGGAAAAGTCATCTACAGAAAGTTCTGATTACTTCAAAGTCTTCTACTCTTGTAAATTCCTCTTCCCACCCACCATTTGATACTTATTCATGGATCTTCGTTGGTCTGGATGTGCTCTGTAAGCAGAGCTCTGCTGGCAGGTACTCACAAGACCAAATGATGCTGGTTTGATGCAATGATATGGGACTAGATCAAAATCATCAAGCTTTCTTCATGCTGGGAGCCACAATCACTTGGCCAACACAGCAGGGATTTTAAAACCAGACTAACAAGCAGATAATGGGAAAGTCACCAAAACACGGGATTTAAACGTACTTAAATATGTATTTAAGTAGCTTGTGGTGCACAGTCATTTGTCAACTGAAACCTGCTTGCTAAAGCTGCTCCTTTTTTTCCCCACGAGTGTTCCTGTTACTGCTTCTTCCCAATTTACTTAAACAGGGCTGGCAGCATCTTCCCAGTAAACTGAGTGATTATAAACAAACAAATAGGAGTGTCTCAGCACACCTGGAGCAATGTCTAACATTCACACCCCACTGCCTTCACCAGAAGTGTTCAGTCACATCCTGCCTTCCCCCTTTGGAAACAAGCTGTGATTTAGTGCTGTGTTTAGTGCAGTGTTTCCAAGGTGGTTCCACAGTCCCAGCTCACCTGTTGGATGAATTGCAGGGTTCCTGGAGGCAGGGGGGGACAATGCCCTGGACAAGCTGTGCCCTGTACAGGAACAGTGGTACCCACATTCCCAGGGCTCCAGTGACAAAGGCCATGGCTGCCAGACCCAGTGAGGACCAGACAAAACTACAGCTGCAAGTCAAAAGAAAACAAAGGGGAGATATTAGGAAGAATGGAGTGTGAGGGAGAAGGGAAAGCCTACCTGCAATACCCAGGATTTCAAGCAATGACTTAACAATTCATCCAGACATCCTATAATCAAAACCCACTCCCTTGAATATCTGAATTCTTATCAGGCTTTATTATGAAAGTCAACAATAAAGTCCTAATTAGAGCAAAGGCCATGACCTACTGATTTCGTGTTAAATCCTGGGTTATTGCACATTCCATTGTCAGCTTCTGCTAAAACAATTGCTGTGGATTTTTTGATAGCAGAAGTAAAACAATAGAGAGTGGGCAAGAATTTAATGGCTTAGTAGCTGAAGGAAAGTGTTCTCTGTGCAAGTCTAAATGCCTCAGGATGGTTTTAAGTTGTTTCTGTAACCAGCATAAATGAGAGTAACATCTGGGTCCTCCAAACTGTGAAGATGCAGAGGCTGAACCCCTCCTTAACTCTGGGTGGGTAAAAATAGACTGTCCATCTGCACAGAGAGTTTTCAGACAAAAGGAGAAGCATTTTTAAAAACTGTACAAACCTTGTCTCCTTCCTGTCCTATTCTAGGAGAAAATTAAGGTTTTGCTGGTCTCTTTGTAGTTGATAGTTTAGAAAAAAGTCCCCTTTAAGGTCAACAAGGAGGTATGAAATTTTAAGGCTAAACAAAAGTGCTGCAAATGAGCAGGTGACCACCAGATTAGAGGATTTGCTAAGAACTGAACCCAATTCTCCATCTTCTAAAGATAAAGGGCTCTTGAACTTGATTAAAAGTGGAACCACCTGTTTTTTTGGCAGTATGACTTTATGCTTTGGAAATCAATTGCTAAAGGAAAAGAAAATTAAAATCTATTTTTACAACATTGCTGCAACGTCTTTTTGGAAAGAAACTTTGGTGATAGCCTAGTTGTTGAAATGTCAGAAAGGTTCATTTTTGATTTTGTGTTGATTCAGGAAAATTCACTTTTTATTCACTTCAGGCTGTACTGCCTACAAATAGTGATCCAGCAAACTGGATCTCTGGGGCACTTGCTGTTCTGGATGCAAATGGGATGGAACCTGTGGAAGAAGAATCATAGAATCACAGAATCATAAAATTGACCGGGTTGGAAAAGCCTTCCGAGATCATCAAGTCCAACCCTTGATCCAACCCCACCGTGGTTCCCAGCTCATCGCAATGATGCCACATCCAGTCTCACCTCCAGGGATGGAGAATCCACCCCCTTCCCTGGGCAGCCCGTTCCAATGTCTGATTACTCTCTCTGTAAAGAATTTCTTCCAAATATTCAACCTAAACCTCCCCTAGCACAGCTTAAGACCGAGCCCTTAAGACCGAGCCTATCTTACTGATAGTTGCCTGGGAGAAGAGACCGACGCGCACCCGGCTCCACCCTGCTGTCAGGGAGTTGTAGAGAGTGATGAGGTCTCCCCTGAGCCTCCTCTTCTCCACACTCAGCAACCCCAGCTCTCTCAGCCTCTCCTTACAGGGCTTGTGTTCGAGTCCGTTCCCCAGCCTGGTTGCTCCTCTCTAGTCGAACACTCCAAAGACAGAGAAGGTCCCAGGAGAGCGGGTGTTCAAACGCCGAGTGGGGTCGGACGCAGCCCGCGGGCTCGGCAATGCGGAGCGGGCGGAGCGGGGCTGGCGGAGCGGGGCTGGCGGAGCGGGGCTGGCGGAGCGGGGCT